>JAPYYX010001490.1:0-24915 GCA_030522605.1 Cremastinae sp. B BG-2022a | reverse complement strand
CGTTTGTCTTCGCGTATAGATAGTCGCGGTAGCTCGGCGATTTTTGATATTTTGAAAAAATGTACTTGCCTCGAGTCTCTACCGCGACTCTTGATACATCAGATAAATGTCTCCCGATAGCTACTCTGTGGCGGACTGTACAAAGTTGCGCATCTTGTATGGACGATCCTAAAAGACCGAGGGGGGAAAGAGAGAAAAAAAGAGTCGAGCGCCAGAGAGTGCTGCAGGTCAGGGGATAAAAATTATTGCGCCGAGAGAACTCACAGTCCTGGCAAGCAATAACCTGCCCTGCTCTCTTCTTCGGCTCATATCCGCATAAATATATGTATGTATACATATACACATATGTATATGCATATGTATGTGTACATATTTAATTATATGTGTATACGTATGTAGCTCTTGTAGGCACGTGGGCAGATAGCCAGTTAACGAGATCCTCTCGATATCCTTCTCGCTTATACGGTCAAGTTTCGTCAACTTCTACCATCCCGGTCGCTGCTTTTTCGCAACCTCGCTCCCATGGAAATAACGCTAAACAAACTTCACTTATATAAATTTCCGATGGTATCTATCGAGCTGAGAGAGATTAGAGGATAATTATACAGATCGCCGTTTATTTTGTCTGAGGAGTATTATTACAAAAAATCTTTTCTCGTATGTACGTTTGAGAATGGAGGATAATTTTTTTAATTAGTGACTAAATTATTTTTATTGGAATTCATTGGTGAGGTAGAAACAAGTTCGCTGTGTAAAATTATTTTGAAGATTTTTGAATGTGAAAATGAATGAAAAATTGTTTGAAAAAATTTTTGGAATGATTTAGTAAGGAAGATTTATTATTTTTACTTTTAAATTATTTGATAATTTAAATAAAGAAGATAATTTCTTAAATTATTTGCTAAATTTTTTTTATCAGTATTTATGAGGGTGGATACAATTTCAGAATGTGTAATTATTATTTTAAGGAGTTATGACTGTAAAAATAGATAAAAAATTATTCAAACAAAGTTCAGAAGTGACTTTTATAGTTTGAAAGAGACGTTATTTTTGGATATTACTTCGAGTAACAGCGAATTCGAGTATAAGAGTAATTTACGAATATTCTCCTTTCCACAAAGCCCCCGAAGCCCTTGTCGAATAAATAGCTCAGTTCCTATTTTTTACGCTGTTTATAACACGTTGGGGTTCCTCCCACTTTTCGAGTTTTCAAAAGATCCGTCCGAAAAATCGAAAACTCTTATAGACTCGGATGAATTTTTTTTTTCGAAAATTCACAGAATTCAGCGAAAGGACGTCGAGAATTTTTCTCCTTTTTTCAAATCATCATCATTATTATCATTTTTTATTACCATAATCGCGAGGACCCTGAGGACTCTTGCACGCTTATTCGCCATTAAAATCATCGAGAAAAAAAATATTTTGGTCTCTCGGATGGAAAAAAAGTAAAAACGAGCGATTCGGTAGACCAGAGATTTCGGGCTACGCCCCAACTTGTCAAATAAATTTTCGTCGAGAAGCCGTAAAATCATTTTCGGCTGACTGAGCCCCGCATGGCGCTTAAATAAGCAACTAGAGAATTTCTTGAAAACGCATCAGACGCTCTCGCCCGAAGAAATTCTTCCTTCCTCTCCTCGTCCTAATGGTCCTTCGCGCGTCTATAACAACAAATTCGCTTAATTCCTTTTTCTTCCATCTCGTATCCTTATTCCTTCTCGCTGAGGACGACGTTAAGCGCTATTTAGTTTCGCAGTAAAAGTCATCGAAACTGCGACAGGGAACGCAACGTGAGTTGAGACGCCGAGTGACGTTGGCATCTTTACATCTGTGGGAAATTTTTTTCAAACTCGAACAAGTTCGAGCGCTCACGAATCCCCGAGGAGCATATCTCGCATATATTTTTTCTCTCGGCAACGAGGTGAAAAGGAAGAACGGGACACTAATTTGTATCCTATGCGAAAACCCTCGTGAGATCGCGAATTTTTTGTTCCCCAGCAGGATTCGTAACTTCAAAAAAAAAAAAGCCTTCATTTGTGAGAATTTTAGTTTGAGAAAAAAAGATCCTCGCATTCTTTTTTCCCTGTAACGAGGAAGAACCGGTAGGAAAAGTAGCAAAGGCGCAGGATCCTGAGAAAAAGAGCGGGAGAAGGATGTTTTCTGAGGGCGAGTCTTGAGAGTGAAAAAAAAAGAAAAGCACCTCGAAAGAGAAAGAGAGAAGAGCTCATCGTGAGAAGGAGAAAAGGGGAAAAGAGGGAAAAGAGATAGAAGGACTCAAATGGGAGACCTTCACACGTCCCACGCGCGTAAAACACGCTCGTTCACTGCTGGCACGACGAAAAGAGAGGACGCGACATCTACGTACGGAGAGAAAGACAGAGAGCGAGAGAGAGAGAGAAGGATGCAAGAAAGAAAGAAAAAGCGAGACGAAGATATGCGCAGGCTGGGCACCTTATAGCTCCGTAGTTGAGTGAGAGCACACGCTCAGGGAGCATCAACGAAAGCTGCTGCATTTCTGCAATAAAGGTGTACATGACGGGCCCGTAGAAATCGTTCGACTCTCGGAGAGGCTCAACTCTCGTTACTTAGTCCTGTTAACTCGTACTCGCGAGCCTTTTTGTTCGTTAGCGGATTGATACGATTCGCACGTATATTTGTGTGCACATACACATAGGTACATTTATATACATTTATATAAAATACATATATATATAAATATATACATTATGTGTTCACAGATGTATATATTTATACACATAGGGTTGAAACTTGTTCGAGATTCCCCGGGGACGAAAGATCTCTCGTTGTCTCTCGGCGCTCACTCGGACTTAAACTCTCTCTCGGGCGCGGGTGCGTGCCACTCGCAATTCTTCGGGCGATCCTACCATAAGGGATATAAATACGTCTATATAGAAGGGACGAGAGAAAAGGACGGAGGAGGAAAGACTTTACTAGCGAGAGAAACGTAGCGAGGAGGGGGCGATAAGTCAAGCGACCTTGAAGCTGGCAGACAAATCCATTTGGAAAGCTCTATCTCTGTCTCACTCTCGCTCTCTTTTTCTCTTTTCTTCTCTCTCTCTCTCTCTCTCTCTCACTCTCTTTCTCTCGTTTTCTTTCCTTCTGGACGTCTCTACCATTCTTGGATTTTGTCTTACTTGTCCGTACACCACTAACCCCGAGTCCGTCTCTCTTTATTTCCTTCCAGTCTCCGGAACCCTCGCCAAGGGAGCTCGAGAGAGAAAGAGAGAGAGAGCGAGAGAAACGAGAATCTCGTCTACAATTGCTCCGACGCCGAAGAAGAGAATCGGTGAGCACGAGAGGAGAATGTGGGCAAAGAAAGAGAGAAAGATAATGTAATGCTATAATAGGGAACGTCTTCTTGCAGTTCCATCAGAGAAACGTCCCACGCGCGTTACTGTTTGCAGTTTCTCATTTTTTCTCCTCCGCCTTTTTCTCTCCTCTCTCGCTTAACCTTATTTTTTTGTCTGCACTCTTTGATTCTTTTTTTTTTGTTCTCGGCTCTCCAGAGGTCCCGAGTGCCCTGATAGCCCCGGTCTCTTTTTTATTTTCCACATTTTTTTTTACATCCTCCCTCTTTCTTTCTCTCTCTTGATCTTTTCTACGCTCATGCTAACTTCTTCGCTAAATAAATCCATTAGAATCCGAGTCTCGTACCGAGTCGTTTCCACTATATGCGAAAACCTTCCGAGAAATTTATCGTGTCTCTTTCCTCTCTCCTCTCGCGCTCTCTCGCTCCTTCTTATTTTCCCCACGTCCTTTTAACTCTGAAAATGATTATTTCAGGACCTGGGAGAGAAGATCGCGGAGAGTGACGTCTCGGAAACTATGTCGTGATTGTCTTCGATTTCTGGCGACGAATATCTTACTCAATCACGTGGACCCGTCTCGAGTTGAATGAAAAATAAATTTACGAGACTGTTTGAAATTCAATTTGGAGAGGAATTTGAAGAGGAATTGCGTCAAAAAGCGTGTTGTTTCGAGCCCACAATTCAATTTATAAATGTATTCATTACGCTCAAGGTTACTTTCACGTCTCCGGACGGACGGTGCCACATCGAGATCTTTTTTAGGCTTAAATATTGCGTAAGAAGATGTTTCGAGAGGACAATTGAATTTTCTGTGATCAAAGGGCTCGGGAGGATAAGACAGAAAGACAGAGAGAGAGAGAGAGAAAGAGTCGAGAGGAATCGGACGAACATTCTCGTCGCGTTTAATTTTTTTTTTTTCGTACTTCGATCTTTTTTGTCTGAAAAGCTGTCAAAGCGAGTGCGAAAAAAAGACGACCTCGCTATTGACCTGACCATTTTAGCGATGAGGACGTGTCGGGAATTTCATATTTTTTTCTTCTCGAAAGAATTTTTGAGTTCAGAGGGCGTGTAGAAAATTTCGGCTCTCCGTCTCTCTCTTCTGGTTCATGCAGGAATGAAAACGAGCCAGGAATGACGAATTCGCTACGTGTTCTGTAACGACAATAAGCCTCTGGGCAAGAAGAATCGAAAACAAGAATTATGGAATTTTTCTTCTCGTTTTGTATCTTTATTCATTTTATTTTTATTTCTTCCTACTCTCAATCTCGTTTTTGATTATTTTTTTGCGAGAGTTCTTTCGTTCCTAAGTCGCCTTTTTTCTAGATAAAAATATCGCGGATAAGAGAAGTAAAATTAAAGACAATAAATAATTTGAACGACAATAAGTCTAGAAGCAAGAAAAATATCGTAAACAAGATTTATGGAATTTTTCATTTTTTAATCTTATTTATTTTACTCTTATTTTCTACCATTCTCAATCATGTTTTTGATTTCCTTTCGCGAATTCTTTCGTCCCTGCATCACTTTTTTTCTAAGTAGGAATAGCTCGGATGAGAGAAGTAAAATGAAAGACAATAAATAAATAAAAGATGAATGAGCGAACGAGAGAGAAGGGGAGATAAAAAGAAGGAGAAAGCTCGCTGGAAAGCTGGCTCTTATTAATTTTCTTCAGTATATATGATTGATGATAATTCAACATAATGGGTCGGGCCACAGGGACCGGAGTAATAACTCATCGCTGATTTTTTTTCATTCTTTTTTTCCTCGAGCCTTTTTTTAATATCCTTCGCGTTTCGCTGCTGGAATATGCGAGTGTGCACGTGTGGATAAAGTATTGCGCTCCGTCGATTGGAATGATCGGAGTCGAGGCGACACCCCTTTGGAAAATAAACTCGGACCCGAGAAACTGGTACAATAATTTAGTGAAACCATTGTCGATGCCGTTTCAACCAATCTTTCTCCCATTCCGTCTTTTTTATCTCTCTCCCTCTAGCTCTTATTTTTTCTCTCCTCTTTATTCGTTTCTTCTCGACCGTGTACCAATGATTGGTCGACGGGCTCCAGTTTCACTGCCCCGGGGACTCGGGGTCTGCCAATACGAGGTTCCGCACACGGGAAGCGAGAAAACGTCGCGAGTCCGCGCTTGACAGGATCAGGATCGCAAGCTCCCGCCCTTACGACTCTCAGGAGTCTCTCGGCATTATTATTTATATGCGTTTGATTCCCGATATACCCTCCTATGTGCGCAAGAAAATTAATATTCCCTGCCTGTGGCATCGACCGTGCTAGAATTGCCCGAGTGTCGTTTCTGTCCTTGCTACCACCTACTCTAGAATTACGATTCTACGCGCTCTCGCGCTCGACCATCTCCGGGCATTTGTTACTTTCTTCGATCTTTACATGCGAATGTCATCGACTTATTTGTTACGGATTTTTGCAGACGGGAAATCATTTTCATACGAAATTTTTATGTGAAAATTTAGAATAGAAAATCAGAGATTTTTCTTCAAATTATTATTCAATCAAAGGGTTCATTTCAAAGTTACATATATGAAGACAATTTTTACTTTTTTTGAAGTCATTGTTATACGAAATTTTGCTTTTGATATAAAAATTTGTATAGCAACTATTAATAATTTATTTTTTCAAAGTTGAAAGTGATAATTTTATAAAAATTATTTTTGCCAGATTCCAGATGATGATTTCTTAAGCCAAATTTTGTAAACAGGATTCACGAATTGATGAAGTTTTTCGCACTTTTTATGCTCTTTCAATTCCAAAATTTCTATTAATTACAATACAATTTTTACAAAAATGATAATGTCAATTCCATAAAACAATTTTGGTCAGATTTCCACATGCAGAATTTTTCAATTAAGGCCTCGTTCAAAAGTCACCGATGAAACCCGTACGGCAAAAGTATGAACGAGTAACCACGTGGGAGGCTTATTACCGGAAACAAACAAAGAGAGAGATGAAAAAAAAGGGGTAAAAATAAATGAGAAAAGGTGGGGGAGAGTCACATATACAAACAGAGAAAACGCAACGGTGCATCTAATCTTCGTGCGGTATCTCGGCGGTTACAGTTATGCCCCCGGGGACATGCATTTCAGTGCGGAGCACCATTGATCATGGAGATGATCTTGGGGCGGCGTGGCGCGCGCGAGCAGGAGCAAACCGGACAAGTCGTGCGACCGATTCGTGTGCACGACGCGATCCTTTTGCCCACGGAGACGAACAAGTCGCGGATGAGGTGCAAGAGGAAAAAGGATAAAAAGAGAAAATAAGGAGGGAGGACAAAAACAAAGAGAGATATGCTCGTCTTTTTGTATCTAGACTCGAGGGAATTATCCACGAGAGCTCTCGCGACGGCTCCGGAAATGTCACGAGGAACCGCCCGCGGGGAGCCACAACTTCTATCTCTTTCTCGCTCACTCTCTCTCTCTTTCTCTCTCTCTCTCTCTCCGTCCCAACTTGAGCGAAAAACGAGTCAACCTCACGAGCTCGATCTCTCTTCCTCTGTCTTCGTTTCTTTTTTTTCTCTTTTTGTATTCTTTTTTTCTTCTTATTTCTCGAGTCCCTGTCACGTGTCTGTTCCCCGCAATGGCAGACCGGCGAAAAATCCTCGAGGGCATTGCAGCCACGCGAAACCCGCGAAAGACGACAGCCCCGAGATTTTCATACTGCGAGAGATATCAGGAGGGAATTTCGCCTCGTAACTATTACTGAAGATTGTGTAACTTCGCTGAATCATGCTTCACCTATTTTATTTTATTTTTCGTGGTAAATCGATACCGCGGAAGAGAAAAAAAACTGAAAAAAATTATCTTGAGAGCTATTTTTTAAGTTTTTTTTTCGCGATTTTTCGACACTACAAATCTATTTCGAAAATATTTATTCAAATTCGTTCAACTTGAGTGATCTCATTTCAATTTTTTGACACAAAGTGTCCACTCACGATTCTAGGTCGAACAAATATCGCGTGGGCGCGACCGATAGAAATCAAAATACTTTTGGTAAAATGACTGATAAATTCTATGAGATTTCTACTCGACCAGCTCATATTGACCGAAACGAATTTCTCGGGCCGCTCCGCGATTGACCATTCGCGATTCTGGGTCGAATTGAGCGAAGTTGAGCGCGAGTAGGTGTCACTTACTGAAAATAGGAAGTACTCTCTTCGTATCTTGACAGTAAAATACGGCGGATCGTACAAAAATAAAGTCAGAGAGAAAGGTGTGAGAGAAAAAAAAGAGAATCAAAGAATCAAAAATAAAAAGTATAAAAAAAAAGACGCAGAGAGTCGAGAGCAATGACGAAGACCGCGAAGTAGATACGGCGAAAGAGATCAGACCAGGACTACGGGGGAAAAATCTACAAGCGTAGAAAGGTGAAGGAACGAAACGGAACATATACGTCGATTAACGGCCGCGTGACCAGCAGCGTTCAATTCGCGCGCACACACACACAAACGTGACATAAGTCTGTCTGAAATGATCGTGTATGAGGTCCACGCACGAGATACGCTATTTATACTCTCTCGGGTTATACTCAGTCGGAAGAACGAGAGAGAGAGAGAAAGAGAAAGAGAGAAAAATAAAGAGAGAGAGAGAAGGAGAGGACAAGAGATAAGATGTTACTTCGACACCAGAGAGAAAAGGATAAGCGGATAAAAAATCGGCAAGAGGGAGAAGTGTGAGGGGGTCGAGTTGGAAAGAACGGTCCAGACGTCGTCAACTTTTCATTCGTCGAGAGGAGCGGGTTCCTCAATAAGGCAGAGCAGGTAGGACGTAGGACGCGCGTGTGTTTTATCCGGGCGCCACGAACGGCGATGATTCACCGTCCCCGCATCGACCGATTCGGAAAGTAAACCGGCAAATATTTTATTTATTTCATTAAAATATATCCAGTTTACCCTCAGTACCCTTTTTTATGAAGGAAGAAGAGATATGTACACTCTCTGGAGACTTTTCCGTTTTGCTTTTTATTAATTTTCAAAAAATTAATTTTGGAATTTGTATTTTTTTTAAATTTGAGTATTGACGAATTTTTTAAATTTTGCTATTACGTCGATATGCTCAAATTACCATTTTTGGGTCATTTCATTTACTTTTATGAATCGGATTTTATATCTGGATATTTCTATCACGGTTTACAAATATTTTAATATAAAATGGGGATGAAATAACTATTTTATGATTTTGTGTTTTAAATTTGTAATTTTTTTTTCCTCGTGTGAACCTTTTATTGTTGGTTTCTCAGGGGAAAATTGTACGTAATATTTCTAAGATTGAGATTTCGTGAATGTTTGAGAGATTTTTAGTGATAATTTAGAGGAAGGAAATAAAGCAGCGAAGAATGAGAAGAGCAGGAGAAAGAAGAATGAGTTAGATCTCGGATTGCGGATCGTTTGCGGGATCGTTTGCGCACCCCATCTCTCCTCTTTCTCCCTCTCACTCGTTCCTCTCCACTTTTCCTCCGTTTGCACTACCGACAGATGGGATTATCTGATCTTGAATCTAGCTCTGGGATGGCTCTCGCGCGCGCGCGTATAATTGCCATCGGCGAGAGAGCCGAGCACAGAGGAAAAGAGAGAAAATACGCTACGGCAGATCCATGCCGCCTTCTCGCGTCGTTTTCTTCGAAGTCCGTAAACCAAAAGCTTCGATTTTTCATCCGCGAACTTCCGATCTTGACTGAATTTCTGTATGCTAACGACGACGTAAAAACAATGAGCTAAATTAAAATATATAAACAAAATTAAATAGAAAATTTGAACAAAAGAGTGGAAAAATAATTGACGAAATTGAAAAGTTAATAATTACTGTTGAAAAATTTCGGATTGCAAGAAAAATTGCAGGGAATTTTGAATAATGAAATTGAGACAAAAAAATTTTTAACTTGAACACAAAAAATAATTAAAGTAATTAAAAAAGAGTACAAAAAATAAAAGAATGACTTGTATGAAATAAATAATCAAGAAATGTTTAACGATGAATCACGTTTATCAAAAGTTCTCCAAAATTGAAAGATATCCCGCAATAAAAATGACATAGAATTCGGAATAATAAAATTGAGACGAAAGAATGTTTATCTTGAAGATAAGAGAGAAAGAGAGACGTTTCCAAGGAAGAGAGAAAGCAAGTCAAGGCTGTGAACCGTAGAATGTGCGTGCAACTATGCTACCAGAGAGAAAAGAGACCGAACGTTTTATCCCTCGTCGTTCGCTGTTGGCCATCCGCTACCCCTACGAGAGAAAGAGAGAACCCGGAGAAAGAGACAAAGATAGAAAGAGAGGAATGCAGCGAAGTGGGCAAAGGAGAGGATACGAAATGCAATACAGAGAGATCAGAGAGGGAAAGAGAGAGAAAACGATATAGAAAGAGAGAAAGAGAGAGAGATAGAAAGGAGAATCCTCAAGAGTTGAAACGCAAGCTAGATTCCGCATGAATCTACGAAGCCTCGGGTAAGAGTCTACCCGATAACGATCGGCCACCGAGAGGAGAGGCATCACTTGGAAGCTGGAGAGAAGAAGAGGAGCGGAGAGGCATCAAGAAGAGGCCAAGCGAATCGATGCTAGCGAGCATCTCTAGTAGCCTCTTCTTCTTATTTCTCCTCTCACTTTTCTTATTTTTCCTCTCATTTTTCTGTTTATTCTCCTCCTTCTCCTCCTCCTCTTCTTCTTCTTCTTCTCCTTCGTCTCTCTCGTCTACTCGACTTTCCTGCACTTTAGCTGGACTCTCTTTTCCCCTCCTGTCTCTCTCTCTCCTCTCCTCTCCTCTCCTCCTCCTCCTCTTTCAGCTCCCTCTCCCTCCCCTCCCCCTCCTGTGGCACCTGTCCACCCAAGTAGATAATAACGCCGCGGCCCTCCGAGCACCACCAGAGGAATCGGCCGCCTGCCAGCCACAGCCTGATTGCTCGACTGCTACCTGCCTCTGGCTCGATTCTTTCCTCCTCTCTCCTTTCATCCTCTCTTTTCTCTATTTTTGCCTCTTCCTCGGCGTCTCGCTCTCTTCCTAGCTAACTCTCAACACTCTTTCTTCTCCGAGCCAACACCGCACTGCCACGAACAATCTCCTTCTCTTTCTCTTCATTTTCTTTATTCTCTCTCTCTCGGTTTATATTTTTTTTTAGTCTGATATTCTCTGATATTCAACAACATACCGATGCTTACGCGTCCACGCAATCTTTCATGCAGCTTTGATTCACACACGGTGTATTTTCTACATCGAGATTCTCGCCGCGCTCCGAATTGCTTGTCTAAAATAATAAGTTTCAGGATTATTTTTAATGCGCTCAAATTGCAACGTTTCCGGTTTTAGAAAACCCCTCGTGGATCATTTCGTTAAGAGAATTTTCGTCCCAAACAATCAAAAGCTCGTTTAGTTTGGCGTGATGTGTGCTGTTCTTTTTGTTAATCATCCGCTTTATAAAGAGATCGAGAGTTTTAAATTCTGAGTAAATTAATTTCTTCTTTATCCAACTTTTTACGCTGCACGGAGAAACCGCGAGAACAATGCGAACCGGGGAATTTACAATTTTTTTTTCCTCCGACGAAAGGGGTCCGCGGTATTATATTCGTATCACAGATGTTTTTTCCGGAGTCGAAAGATGGAAACAAATATTGTGTGCGAATCTTGATGATACAACCGATTTCGCTCGTGTGAACTTTTTTGTTTCTCGTTTTTCACGCGTTGAAAATCCTCCGGGGTGTCGACTTTCACTCTTTTGTTGAGATTATTACGTCATCGGAAATATGAATTTTTATGGTGAGTAATAAAAAATGTTTCTCTCGCTATTATTTTGAAGCAAAATATTTTATGCATCTCGATGTATTATTAAAATCATATAATATTGAAAACACCATACGTAATTTTGAATTCTTCTGACAGTTTTCATGCCGCGTGGTCTTGAGGAGATACAAAAATTCTTATACCAACTTTGCATTGTTGTGTCGCGGATTAAAATTCTTCTATCGCGTCGCTGACACGCTCTTCCGCATTGGAGGTAAATGAAATATATTTTTTACTTGTGAATTTTACTGTCGCGTGTAGGTTTTATCAAGAAAACGTTCACAAAAATATTTGTATTCTCTTCACCAGATAACGTTTGTTGTTTTATGAAACATTAATTTTCTTTATTTGTACTGATATTTTTCCTCGAGTTATGATCGTGGCGCTCGAAATTAAAATCACGATAACAAAAAAATATGTTTGGCATCATTGAATGTTGCCGAAAATAATAAACGCTGGAAAATAGACTTCATCAAATTTTGTTGACTTCGAGATACGGGCAATATTTTTTTCGACATAAAAACAGTGTTTAGTTTCGAATAAAAAGGTGTTTGTAATCGAGAAATATATTTGCGTAACGGTGATATAAAAGAGTAGAAGATTCATCGGAGACGTCGCAGTCGATTTTGGAAAACATTTAATCATGAATTTTGTTTTCGTGCTTTTCGTTCTGTTCAGTTTTGGTATGCTCTATATTCTTCATTAATTTTATAAAATAAGAGCATATTTTAATTTTTTTTGTTATTATAGTGACTTTCAGCGATTGTTCAGCTCCTCGCTGTGTATTTGAAAAATCTATTCTAAAATGGCGCTCGCAAATGGTCGATATTTACGACAATTCGCAACTCACACCAATCCCTTTCAACGAGAACAAAACAGAGATTTTATTTAACCTGTACACAAGAAAGAATCCAGAAAATTCGATAATTTTCGATGTGGATCGTCCTGAGGTCATCTCAAAAGTGAAAAAATATTTTAATCCCCGAAAATCTACATTTTTCATCACTCACGGATTTTCACGAGACGCGAGTTACGAGATGTGTGTTAAAATTCGTGATGGTAAGTTGAAAGTAAAATTGAAAATGTGAAAACCCTCAAATGAAATTTTCACCCGAAATGCGCGATACATTTTTCTTTGCTTAAAAATATATTTATTTTCTTTTGAATTTCTTTTCAGCTTATTTAAAATATTACGATGTAAATGTCATTGTTGTTGACTGGGGTAATATTACGAGTGTGCCATATTACAACAATCAGGGTGAAATAGTTTTTCCGGAAGCGTATAAATATGCTGTGGGAAATATGGATTTCGCTGTCACAAAAGTAGCTGACATGATTAATATCATTCACAAAACAACAGGAATAAATCTGAATTATTTCACTTTAGTCGGGCATTCTTTGGGTGCTCAACTCTTCGGTAGGGTTGGTCATCGTTTAGATGGGAAAATCGGCGTAATCGTCGGTAAGTTGATTTAAAAAATATTCATATCAAATTAGATTTCATGTTGATGATAGGATGAACGTATCGTAAATGTAATACATTCAATTAATTTGTCTTAAACATATGATATTTGTTGTATCATCAACGCGATATCTACAATTTGATAAGAATATTTTAAATAATTTTTCATTATTCTTAGTTGTTGGTTTTCATCGATTATGATTTATTACTCCCAGGTCTCGACCCTGCGTATCCACGCTTCAGATCACACGTGGAAGAAAAAGATAAATTGTCTCCTTCAGACGCGCAGTACGTTCAAGTGATTCATACAAACTCAGGCATACTCGGACAATCCGATCCAATCGGTACTGCCGATTTTTATATCGAAGACGGAGTCCATCAACCTGGATGTCCATGCGACATATACAATGCGACTTCATGCGCGCACAATCGTGCCTGGGAAATCTTCGAAGAATCAATTCATCCGAACGTTCAATTCTGGGGTACGAAATGTAATTCTGTATCTGCAGCACTCTACAATGGGTCGATTACACCTCATCCCTGCAAATCAGGAAATTTGGCACGAATGGGCGGAATTGTGGTCGATCGCAGTGTCCGCGGAATTTATAATGTCAAGACCAAAGATTCATCGCCTTTTGCCATTCTTTAATGTTTGTCATAAAGTGATATAAAATAAAATTGTTTAAATTTATGTCAGTTTATTTATTGTAGGTTAATGTTGTATATTTTGTGTTAATTTTCGTCTCAAAATATTTGTATAAAAAATTAATGATCATGCGGCATTAATTTTTTGATACGCGATGAAGAAACTTTCATCACAATTCATTGACTGGTTCGAATTTGTTTCATCAAATGTCACTTCTGTTTGCAGTATTACTTTCAATTTTTCATTTCATCTATAAATAAATTTATGTGTCGTTTTCTTCTCGGTTTTACTATTTGTTTGAAATCATTATTACATGACAGGTGGGTTCATTATTAAAATTGAGTAGTCGAGATAATGATTCACATTGAATAACACAGGTTACTACGTTTTTTATGTTACTCAATATAACTACTTCACGTTGACAGTATCCAATCTCGTTCGTTCGATGATTCGTTATTTTTTCCCCTCGTCTCGTTACTTTCCTTTTTCAGATTAAATTAGGCACATTTATGGTTTTTACGGTTTCTCTTTTATTGCCGCTCATCGCGCATTTGTCACTCTTACTTTCACTACAATTTTATCAAGTCTTTGACCTGTTCGTAATAAATTTTCCATCTACGCATGAAATTATCAGTCTTTATACTATTTCATCGAGAATCTTCTGTACTTCATTGAAAACGAATTTAAATGTTTGCTTACGTGTGATGAATAAAATTAAAATTTCATATCAAATAATTATTGATGAATTGTTAAGTATTTTTTTATTAAAACTAATACTTATTTTGCCAAAAATAAGCGCTAATGTATTTTTTTTATTATTGTACATCATGCAAACTTCGAAAAAAATGATTTTTTTAAGAAGAACGAAACGATCCCAGTACATGGATTGAAGGTTAATATCGTGTTCAAATATTGTTCTGGGAATTTTACCAAAAGAATATCTTCGAAAAGACGTGTATACAAGTTTTCAAAAATTGTGTAACCAACTTGTCGCAGAGGTGAAAAAATGAGTCAGCTTCTTTTGTCTCGAAGACAAAATAAGAAACGTTTGTCAAAAGTTTTCATGGCAATTGAAAAAAAATCTCCCGGGGCCACGTGTGTTCATTTTGTCTCCAAAGTTTCTTTGAGCGGTCGGTGTGTGTTTCCGTGTTGGTCCGATAACGTTCGTGTCACAGAGCACAGATTGTACGTGGCTCGTCGACGACGTTTCCTTGTCCTCTAATGGAACTCATCGTCCGGACAATTCGAGAATTATTAGCCCGTGACCTCGACACTAACGAGTTGCGGACATTATTCGAACGTCCCTCTGCATAACAAGAAACTGAGAGAGAGAGAGAAGAGCAAAAAAGGACGAAGAGAACCTGAGGATGGGGAGGACATAGAAAATAGAAAATGAAGAAGAGAGCAGACGAACTCTTCGCTTATTCTCTTTTTCATTGTACGGCCGAAGTACCGTCGTCATTCTTTCATTGCGAAGTCTCGTCATCGTGTCTTTCGCAAAAGTTTCTACATGACCGCGCAGCATATTCCTTTTGTCTCGCCTCCTCGATGGAAAAATCGTTAACTATTTCACGTTTTTTTATCGTAACACGATTTTGAAATTTTATTCGGATAAAAATTTTCAGAAATCGGGCATAACGATAGATAACAGATAACATTTGTCAATTTTGAAAATTTTATTCACATTACCGAAAAAACACTTGGGACCTTGAGACGTTCTTAACATTGAAAAAAATTTTACTATTAAAAAAAATTACAAAATCCACGAATTAAAATCATCAATCACTAATCACGACCAAAGTAAACATTTTTTCGACACGTCTCCTTTATAATTCCCACTTTTTATAAACATTTCATTTCACTATAAAAATAATTTCACCTTGAATATTGATAAAAAAAGACGGATCTGAAAGAGCAGCGATAAAATCGAAAAAAAGGTAACTTTGATTCAGGATGAAAGTAATCGAAGGCGGGAAAGAAGACAGAATGAAGGGGTTATAGCTTGGAATATAGAGAATCAACGGATGGGCGGATGGAACATAGACGGAGGAGAAGACGAAGAAGAAGAAGAAGAAGACTAAGAAGAAGAGAGAATTCTCTGGCGATTTCTCGGGGGTACTGGAATAGCTCGTAGGGTCTGTAGGCCGGGGCGTGTGTACGGAGCACACTCTCGTTCTCTCGATCAAAGTCGTTAGTCGTCCGGTCGTTAGCTCGTTATATCACGCCGCCGAGTACCGCCACCGAGAGTCGTTAGAGCCTCGATAGAAAGAAAGACGAAGATGGGGATAAAAATAAAAATTGAGAGAGAAGGAGCGAGAAATATCGAGAAAAGAAAAAGTGAGAGAGTGAGATGAAGAAAAATCAAAAGAAAAAGGGGGAGAGGGTGAGGAGGGAGGGGGGGGGATAAAAGTTGAAAGAGACGAGCGAGGCTCGAGTACGAGAGTAACTCTGATTTAGTTCCCATTCGAGAAAAGAGATGGAAAGGGAGAAGAAGAGAAATGCTTCAGAAATGCTTCTCCTCAGCGGCCGAGGTAGTTCCGACTTCCGAACTGGTTTCTTCGAGATTCTCCCGTCTCCGTCGTTCGCGAGAAACGCGCGCGTTTCTCCTTCTTCTCCTTCTTCTAATCACTTTCGATCATCCCGGAGCCCCGCGTGCGCGCTCTTTGAAGAAGTATCTCGCCTCGATTCGTCAGGTGCTCACCACAAAACGACGAATAAATCGTCAACTATTTTCTCCTCTCTCATACCTCATCCTCTTTTTTCTCAGGCCTCGAGTCTACTCCTCTACCCACGAGCTTAATGAAATTGCTTCTAATCAAGGCGATCCCCAGTTAAATATGTGCACCGACGTCTTCTCATTCGTACAGGAGATTTAAAAAAACGAATTCTTTCACGTTCGCCAATTTTACCGTAATGGATGAAAATTTATCCGATTTCAGTGAAACGGAATTTGTCATTTTTTCGTACGATCTTATCGAAATGAATCAAATATTTAACAAAATTTCAAATTTCAAGTATAAATATTTTACAAGAAAATTTCATATCATTCGTGCAAATAAATAATACAAAAAAAATGTAAAAATATTCTCAAATTTTATTCATCACAGAAATGAAGGAAAATTTTAAACGTTCCGATGAAAATTCCATTCAAAAGAGAGAGTTGAAGTTTTTCCTGAATTATACGAATCGGAATTGGTTCTTGATTTATCTAACACGGTTTTTGACCTTTCGATCTCACGTTTATAAAGACGAAGCATGAAGAAGACTTCGAAAAAGTCAGCCATACGTACGAGGCCAGGAGAAGTTTATCTCGAGTGGCGAAGTGGCCTGGCGGAAAAGGAGGACTCGGAACGGAAGGGTTTTAACCGCGGCGAACATCTTGGTGAACAGTCACGACCTTGAAGAGGCGAGCGCGTGAGCGCACACTCTCGATAAGCGGTAGTTCGGAATAACGGAGTAACCGGCTGATCTCTTCTTCCTCTTTCTCCTTTCTTATTTTCTTTCACCTTCGGCTTATTCTTCCTCCCACTCTCGAGCCCTTTCTCCGCGGCGGCGACGACCGCAGCTCTTTTCGTCCCGAAGAGGACATTGCGTAACTACCGCAAAAGCCCCGGAAACCATCCGGTCCATCGAGATTCGAGATCCGCTGATAATCGTCTTCTCGCACTCTCAACGCAACTTTCGTTCGCTTTCTAAATCATCGAAAACTTAAAAAATTATTTATTTACGTAAATTCGTGGTAAACTTCGAAACTTTACACTGTCAATTGTTATTAAATCATAAAAAATTGAGAACTATTTTTTTTTTAAATAAATGTTTTTGCTCCAAAATAAAAGAAACGACGAAATTTGTTAAACTTTCGTTTGCTTTTTGGAGAATCGAACACTCAAAAAATTATTTCTTTTTGTAAAATCGTGTAAACGTTGAAACTTTCAATTGTTTAAATCATAAAAAATTGAAAAAATATATTTTTTTCATTAGTAAATTTTTGCACCAAAATAAAATAAGGAACGACGAAATATAAAAATTTCATTTGCTTTTTAAATAATCGAAAACTTAAAAAATGAAAACCGTGTAAACGCCAACATGTTAAATATATTACAACATTAAAATTGAAATATGAATGTCAAAACAAAAATGAATATGTTAAGATGCAAATTAAAATGTCGTAACACGCATGAAAAAAAAGAACAGAAAAATTATTTCTTATTCGCAATTTTTAGTCGCACGCGAAGTACGGGACTGCATTCTTGCACACCTGGAAACGAGTCAATGCTCTCTTACGGGTTTGTGTATGCCATTAGTTTTCTATTCACAGAGAGAAAGAGAGATAGAGGTGTGTATACGTGGGTACATATTTATTTAGAGTGTATACATATCGGTACCACTTTCACTGGCAAAGTCCCTGACACTTTCCCGCTAGGCCGTAAACGACAAAATGTACACATCGGCGAACAGGAAATTTTCTTTGGCGCGTATCCGAGATTCTCGATGGGTTACGAGATCGATAAAATCTTTCTCGTGCGATACGAAAGATTTCTATTACGCGCGATCAAACGCTAAATATATTTTCCGTTTGGACATTTTCTTCGAAATATCGAGGATATCGATCAAGGAAACAGAACGCATTAAATTTTAGTGGACAAGAATCGGTGAACTTCAAATTAAAAGTAAGAAATTCTTATTCGAGACCACTAATTCCGAATACCGTTAAAGTTCGCTGATTTATTTTACTAAAGTCCAGAAACGAGTTTAGAACGATTTCAGATTATGCTAATTGTTTTTTCTCAGAGCGGCTACGGCTATTTATTTTTTCATTAGGAAGATTTTCGAAATAATTGACTCATTAGTTCTGAATATTGAAATTTTTCGAGAGATTCGTTGCTTATTTTTGCTTTCGTGATTTTTTTCGGGTCTTCGTTTGTACGGCCGTGCGGGCTTCATCGGCGTTGCATCTTCCTGGCAAAAGTTTACTCGACGAGAAAGGATGCGCCGCGGATGAATCGTGACGTGATTCAACGAGGAGAAAGGAGGATTCCCTCGACGGAGAGAGCAGACCTTTGTAACATCGTTTTAGAAAAACTTATCCACGTTATTAACTTCGGTGTTAGAGACAAGAATTTTTCATCTCCTCTTTTCCTCTTTGTATAAACTTTTGAGAGTACGAGAGACATTCACGTTATTCTCTGAGACGTTTATCCCTCTCACTCTAGAAAGCTCTTACTATCGCTGAACAACTTGTGCGCTATACTTGGGCTCGTAATATCTCGTAACGAGGATTATTAACGAGACGAGCACAGTTTAACTCGATGCTAAAACGTTGAAATATAGACAAACGATATTTTTACACTAGAAACTTTTTAACGAATCACACAATTTAAAAAGGAAATTCTATCTCGAGTTTTGGTCGATTTAACTCGCAACTTATTCTCGATGAAAGTTTCATTCGATACTGAAATATTGAAAAAGTTAATAAAGAAGAAACTCGCTGAGTGAAACAATTTCTAACATAAGTAATGGTCGATTTCGATACATAATTTCAACTTAAATTTGACGCTAAGTTTCACTTGATGAGGGTTGAAAAAATGTGGTAATTACATCTCTACGAGATATAATAAAAAAATAGAAAAAATACAAAATACTATTTCTAATTTCTAGAGGATAAAAAAATGATTCCCAGAACTAATATAATTTTTTTTACATCACGAAGAGCAAATAAAGTCATCCAATCTGACAGAGAGTGAGAAAAAATTAGAATAATTATCCGAGACGTGTCGCTCTGTGAAAAGGTCCGTGCGTGAAGAAAAATGAATGAGTTCGTAGCGAAAGTCCGTAACGTGTCTTAAACGCGTCGATAGGATATACACACGAGATTTTGATTGATGGAATAAATTTTTTTACGTACACACGAGTACGGTGAACGACGAGTCAAGGATTTTTGTTGGGCGGATCGCGGGAGTGAGAGAGAGAAAAATAGAGAGAAGAGAACGAAGAATGAGAAAAGTAATTAGAGTACTGTTACGAAGGGCGATCGTCAATTTGTCAGAGAAAAAGATAAAAGAGAGAAATAAAATCTCATACAGGAACGCCATTAGATATTATACATTTTTTTATCCACAGCTTCGTTTCTTTTCTCCCTCTCGCTTTTGTGCCTCACAGGTGCAAATGTCCTGAAATTACGGGACGATTAAAGCCTGAAAACATAGAGGACGTCCAAGTTTTATGGCCAATTAGAAATAATTAGTGTCTCGCTGAAGAGAACCGCCAAAGTTCGTTCTCACACTTCTTCTTCGACTTCTCTCGTCTTCCTCCTCAACGCTCATCTTATTCCTCTCATTTGGTTCGCTGTTGTGCTTTTTTTCTTTCGTTTGCGCTTTGAAGAAGTCCATCGGGCAATTATTTTTATCGACTTTCGTTCGATGCCGGAACGATTCGCCGAATATTCGGCCCCTTTTTCCATCATTCGCTTCTCACTTTGTCTTTCTTTCTTTTTTCGAAATAACTGAGATCGTTATTCATTCTTCGAGCTTAGAAATTCATTCCGCCTTGAGAGTTATTTCACGAAAGAAATAACTAGTTCAGCGGTTCAGAGTTCAGTAAAAAAATATAATCGTTAAGAATTCTGGTTAAACCTCTCGTCGTTTATTTTACTGCAATATATATTATTATTCTCGCTGGACCAGTTTTATTTGCAAATATGATTTTCTGACCCGTTTTCGAAGAATTCACAAGCAAACTGTACCAGTGGAGTAAATGTCAAAATAACTTTCTGCTTTCTCAGATACGACGAAAAAATTTTCAAATTTTAACCTTTTGATAAAAAAATAATTTAAATACTTGAAGAAATAAAAAAATCGTAATAAAATTGCTTGGAAGATATAAAAAAATGAGTCACCCTGTATGACTTTTTTAGCGCGTGCAGAAAGTCAAAGAAGCATAAAGGTCGCCTCTTTGGCCAGAGGGTCCGACACGAAAGGCCTTTTCTTTCCCGATGCTGGAAAGGGGTTGGTCCGAGCCGTAACATTACAGAGGAGCCTGCTGAGTGAGATATTACCGCCGTCATAACCCTTAATAACTACATAGAGCCCTTTATAACGCCTCTTTCGCGCTATCTCTGTCTCTCTCTCTTTTTCTTTCTCTTTCCTACCTCGGAGGAAAGAGATACGAAGAAACGCGTGTCTCATTGTCTCGAGCCGACTGAAAAAAAGCCGGAAGCGAAAAAAAATGTCAATTTCCCTTTTGTGACTTGAAAAATTCATTCGCGGTCTTTTGATTTCGAAGATTTACGTACTGGGTGAAATATATTGCAAATTTATATAAATGTAGGTGTAATTAAGTATATCATTGCGAATTGTCAAATAACATTTCATTTTCATTGTAGAATTTACATTGAATTTATCATTAAATTCGATTTTATTCAATTCGAGTCATTTTGTGTCTAAATCGTGAACGAAAAAGTTTCAATAAGGTTTGATTGTATAAAATTATCACTTAATGCACGAACAACAATTTCATACGATCTCAAAGTTTTCCAATCACTCGCATTCAAGATTCAGCTCTCATTTATTTCAACAGTATCTCCGGTAAAAAAAAAGCGATAAATGAGAGAAAAGAAAGCGATTATTGAGAAGACTTCCTAATTTCCAGCTAACGAGTTTCCTTTCACTTTCGCGTGGCATTGCCAGCACGTTGAATGAAAGTCGATTGATCGAAACAACGCGAATTCAGTGACTTTTTTTTCATTGTTTCTTTTTACCTTTCATGAATAACTTCGGAGCAGTCTTCAGACAAGGAAATAATGAATCTTGTAATGACGACGATATCTTTTTCTACTCTCTGAAGAGGAAGAAGAAGGAAAAGTTTTTCTGGAGTCGAGGAAAGAAGAAAAATTGTTGGATCCGATGTTTCTACGACTTGGAATTTAAGAGCTCGAGCGTGCACGAGGATCAGAAAATCCCGCCGGTTCACTCCTGGGACTGCTGGAAAATAAGGTCCTCCGAGCTCGCATACCGTACTTACGGCTCGAGTCTCATGCCGTTAGTGCGTTTACGCACCTGACCATTTAAACTCGCGCAAAAAAAATACAAAAATAAATAAATATACACAGATTACATACACAACTCCTGTGGCCATAAAATACATCTCTGTCGCAATTCAAAAATAAATTGCTAAGCAAAACTTTCCAAAATTATTTTTTGAAAATTAAAAATTTGGCAGCTTTTAAAATAGAAATTAAAAAAAATTTATTCACATAAAAGCTCCAGGGGTAGAAATTCTCAATTGGAATTTTTCCTCCCCCCTGGTGAATCCTTTCAAAGCTAGTATTTCTCACCGTTGTTCACACATGCTCGATTCACAAGGATAACTAATTCAATGACACGAAGAGGAGGAAAACGACGGGGTTGAGAGGAATATCTTCCATACTCCACGAATGGAATTTTAAGAGGAGGCCGACCAGATGTTGAGCCTCAAGTTTCTCGAATAGTTCCTCACAGTCGTAACACACTTTTCTACATAGAAATTTTTCGTCTATACTCGCACACGTGCACTCGGTGGAGTAACGATCATGCACTTCAATTTTTCAAATTCCCCATGAAATAAAGTTTACTCGATCGAGCAATTAGTTACGCGAATGAGATTAAAATCGAACGATCTTGAAAATTCATTTAATTTCAAGTCAATTCGATACCAATTAATTTCATTTCACTTTCGGTACTTGAATTATAATTTTAGTGCTTGAAAATAAGGGAAAAGTGGATGAAAGGGTGCGAATCGTGATTTATACGTTTTATTTGTAAATGTAGAAAACGCGGATAAGATTATTCTCCCTGGAAAGGAGCTCGTTAGGCCTTCTTGAGACTTGAGAGGTGCAGAAACGCGCTCGCCAGCGAGTTAATTAGAAAATTGCGAGAGAGGAGATGAGGGAAGAGAAGAGAGCGTGAATTTTCTCCGGTCGTTGGTTAACGAGGGTCAAAAATTGACCCTCATTGCTCCAAAGAAATTTACGTGTTAAATAAATATAAATATTTACAAAAATTTGATAGAAATCTTTTTTTTTGTCGTGCTCACATAAAAAATGATCGGAATCCATAACTGATTTATTCGCGATTCGAGAGAGGAAGACGGAGATGGAGAGAAAAAAAACGGTACGGGTAGTCATCACGTTTTCCATAATTCACTCTCGTGTCACTACTCGATGGTCACAGGAATATGATTTATGAGTTTGCTTATACTCGCTTCTGCCTCTTCCGTTCGAAACTTTTCAGTGATAAATATCGTGACTTCGCGAATAATTCATCCACTTTCCCAGCCACCGAACTTACACGCTCTTTTTTTTCATTCTTCATTCTCCTTGAGACAAAATTCTTCCGCGTGTATTCAAATCGCTATTGTGCACCTGTCACTATTGGTCACGAACTCTCGAACGGAATTCCGGTACGGGATGATACATGGGGATGATAACAAAAGAATTTATTTTTTATGGAAAATTAAATCAAAAAATGAGATGAAAAATGTTTCAACCTTGGCGATGATGTTGAAAAATTTGAGTTTGATAAAACAGGAATTTAGAAAAAATATCTCTTCATTTTTTATTCACCGAATAATTTTTTCCATTAGAGCGAAAGAATTCGATAATTCTATGTTTTATCGACGTCTTTATCTCTCGAGAGACTCATTAGAAATTAAAAATCGCGTCTTCAATTTTTTCTCACCTTGGCTAAAACTTCAACCTGTAATTTTTGACTCTCGATATCCGGGTGAATTAAAACATAAGAAATTAAAATAAGACTTAAAAATTAGAATTTTTTTCTTATAATACGAAACATCTGTTAAAAAGATTTAATAATAGTTTATGACTGCGATAATCCTGCAAAACCAATGGAAACTTTCGAAAAATTTTCATAAAATATTAATCTAATAAATTGTGCAATCGAAATAAATAATAATAATCCGGAACTTCGTGAACCTCAAGTGAACGAAAAAAAAAGTCCAGACGTTATTATAACTTAACGTTCATTTTTTTCAAAATTCTGTGTGTTAATGGTAGAAAAAAAAATGAAATTGGCTGGTAACAATTAATTGTAATTAATCATGGACCTGCCAAAAATTATTCTCGTTTTTTATCGGCAGAGAGAAATATAATCGTGAATCTCCAACTGGGGAATCGTTTCGACGAGGCGGCCGTTTCGGCACCAAATAAATCGTCGATCGCTTCGATTTTTTAATTTGAAATTTATCTGATTCTCCTTTCCTGCAACATATCGTTTTATTTTTTTCTTATTCTCGATTCCGGATCGTTCCTAATCATCGGTTCTCGGTGTGTTTTGGTTAAACAAAACGATAAATAGTTTTTTCGATCGTTAAAAAAATGCATTCGGAATAAGATGGGAATGCACGCACACGGAATAACGTAGAGAATATTCCGTAGGGTTTGCAGTCAATAAAATATAATTAAAGTGTCCCTCAAGGGCTTCGAAATCGATAGACTCCCTTTTAATTGATTTCCCAGTCCGGCAGTGAATGAATGAATCCCGCGAAACGCCCGGGACAGCAGCCGTTGGTGCTGGAATATAAATAAATAATTTGTACCAACCCTGCAGGAACTTTTTATGGAAGCCATAGAAATTTTTCTCTCCCCGAGATTGCTCCTGTTTTAATTCGAAGAAAAAGAAATATTATCCACCTATTCGTCTCAAATGCTATCGATTCGCTATCTTTTTTCGCTTCCATTCCGCATCCGAAGCCCGCGCGAATCTTTATTAGCATAACTTCGGCATAAAACATTGAGTGGAAAGGAGAGATAGGAGAAAAAATATCATGAATATTTTAACGGCGCCTCGGGAGACATCATTATTTTATTGGCAACAAAAACTCAATAAAACAAAAATCGATCGATCATCATTGTTTCATTTAGATTATTCATTTATTTTAATAAATTATTTACCTTTTTTCATTTGCTCCTCGATAATTTTTCTTCTTGTCGGTAAAAGTGTAATTCCTGTCGGAATGACATTTCGACGATGCCTCGCGTCGAAGTGTTGGTCACGGAATGTGGCGATTCCAATCAGAGATAATGAAAATTTGCCATCTGTCAAACTCATCCCGGACTTTTTGACAGTAAGAATTCAACGAAATGTTTTTTTCATTCCTTTTCTCCCGCTCCTTCCTTTTTTCATCCATCCTTCTCTTTTTCTCTATTCTCTACACGTTTTTTCAGTCTCTGTACACAGCGGAGTACAACTGAACTTTTGCTTAAACCGGTAGGAAAAGAGCGAGAGAGGGAAAGAGAGAAGGAGAGATGATGTTCTCTCACGGAAAGATTCATGGGGGAGAGAGCTATACCCTGGCGAGTATTCGAAACATTCGAGAAGGAGTTGCTCCTCCAGGCGGAGAGTCAAGGCCGTGTAAGAACGCGAAGAAGGACGCCTTTGCTAGCTCTCGTGCCTACTTACAGTAGAAACTCCAGCAAAGCCAGCCTCCGACATTTCATAATATTTCCGCCTTTTGCTCTCGACGCTCAATGAACAAATCCTAGACATTTTTTTCCATCGTTTACATTCTTCGTTTTTACATTCTTACTCCGATAATTACATCAAGAGTCGCGGTAGAGACTCGAGGCAAGTACATTTTTTCAAAATATCAAAAATCGCCGAGCTACCGCGACTATCTATACGCGAAGACAAACGT
>JAPYYX010001488.1:0-28138 GCA_030522605.1 Cremastinae sp. B BG-2022a | reverse complement strand
TCCAAACAAAACTAACGGGCCGTTTCAAAAACTAGCGACGCTTCGTCCTTCTATAGGATTCAAATGAACCGTAGAGGGCGGCACCAGTCCCATTTTAAAAAAATTTCGGGCCAGAATCCGAGGTTGAAAATGGGCTGGGGTGTATTCCACCCAGTGCGACTATTAGGGGTTAAACAAGACTTGTGCATATTGGCAAGAAATTCTGACACAATTACTTTTGCACGACAACTACCTCAAGCAATTTTGTTTCCTTAATGAAATGGAAAAATTTGAAATGTAGAAAGTTTTCATTGATGACGATGTCAAGCGCAAAATGTATTTGACCACGATTGAGCGCGGAAAGTCCTTGTGGCAAATAAATGGATATCAAATATTCGACGTGTTTCGTTCGGTCTGAAAACAGAGAGAAGAATGTGCATGTACGACGAGATTGTGATAAGCTTCGTTCTCGTTTCCGATTCACGTACTCTACAGATGACATAATATTGACTCGTTTTTCCTGGAAGTACGCGACGCACCGTGGTACGAGTGCATATATTACTATCAATCACATCAGGCCAGTTTCCATATCGAAGAAAAGCCAGTATTGATTTACGCATGGCACAGCCCGGATTTAACGGTATACATTAAAGGGAACATATGCGGAAACGGGAAAAGAAAAAAAGGAATTTTGACACGGGGAAACTAATGGCAGAGCTTATTCTCGTCTCTTATCTCCTTTTTTTCATTTTTCCTCAAAATTCCATATCGCATTTTTGAAACAAAGTCAAATTTTGAAATGAAATAAATCCCCATCAGGCTTTCCCCTTTTACCTCTTTTTTGAACGTTGAAAAATTCGTGATATCTTTCTCTTTTTTGACATCGATTAAGCGGAGTTTGGATAAAAGTCGCTCGGCCCGGGGCCGTGAACTTTGTGGCTCGCAATTTGTCATATCCGATAGACGGGAGCAAGAACGAAATGAATGGGAAGAGAGCGGAAGATGATGGCGTTGGGGAGAAAATAAAAGAAAGGATTGACGTTTTTTCCGATTTAAAGAATAACTTATATATTTATAATGTATATACATTGTATACATATAAGGGTGATTTCAAAAAAATAAATAAAAAATTTTAACTTTCGTCCAAACAGGCTTAAAAGATTTATTTAGATGTAAAAAAATGACTGTGCAAAAATTAGCCCTTAATATTAACATTAAGTTTGTCCTCGTCGCATTTTTTGATTTCCCATAAGGATAACATGGGAAAAACTATTGTCGCTTCTTATAATATATATAACATTTAAAGAGCTGATTTAATAATATAGCCAATTACATATTTTTGTAGAGGATTGGACGCTCTACCAAAAAGGTCTAGTATATTTTTTTGATAGTTCACGTATTAAAAAGTTATTAAGGGCTAATTTTTGCACAATCATTTTTTTAATATCCAAACAGAATTTTTAAGCCTGTTTGGAAGAAAATTGAAATACAAATTTTTTTTTAATTACCCTAATGCAGACGTACACATTTTTATGTGTTATTTCTCTGGATATTTTTACTATACTTAACAAGAAAGTTCAATTTTTCCAAACAAAGCTTTTAAACCTGATGTTTGGAAAAAAATTGAAAAACAAAAGTTTTTATTGAATCACCCTAATATACATGTACATATTTTTATGTGTTATTTCTCAGGATGTTTTACTATAACAAGAAAGTTTAATTTTTCAAAAAAAATTTGTTTTTGTTGCTTGCTGTAGGTGTCCTGGATGCGAAGCAGGGATCTCCATATTCTTACCTCCAGTGAGTTCGCCTTCAGCTCGGATTCCAGATTTTCTCCGGAACATATACCCGGAAGCGATGCCTGGACGCTCCGGCTTGATTCAGCAAAAAAAAGTGATTCCGGCAGGTACGAGTGTCAGGTCAATACCGAGCCAAAAATTATGTACGCCGTCCAACTCATCGTTCGAGGTATACTACAATACGCTTTTATTGTTCCGCACAGAATATGAAACGATTCTCAAACTCCATCAAAAAATATTCGAGACGATTCATTCGATTCTGAGCTATCCGCAATTTACTTTTTTAACAATATTTCCTATTTTATCGTACGACGCGATATCATTCTCTCTCTTTCTCTCTCGGATTTCAGATCCTGACAAGCCGGAGGGTTACGATGAACCGCATTCTCAGCAAACAAGAATAAGTGAGTTACTTTTTTTTCCTCTTCATTGGTTTCATCTTTAACCTTCGCCCATCAAATTTTCGTATATACTCGCTACACACTCGCGAGAATAACTTTTCTTTAAACAGTCAACATTGTCTTTCCCATCTCCTTTTCCACATTTTTTCCTCGACGCGGACGAGAAGATAAATCTGAAAATTCCATTATTCGTCTTCGATCATCCTACGCTGTCATACTTGATGGAATAACTCGAACGTCGTGACGTCTTTCGTGCGGTAAAAAAATAGCTAGATCGTTGACTTGATTTATTTTGCGCCAGAAGCAGAGTCGTTCGTCATCGTTAAGAAATATCGCGGTTCGAAATATTCCTCTCGATTCTTTCTTTAATAATGAAAAATATACTTGTTGTACTAATTAACGAAAACAGCTGGATGATTAAATTCTCTTTCATATATTTCCATTGAGCAATCTCTTACAATTTTCCCTTTTCTTCATCTTCTTCTTCTCGTTCTCTTCAATTAATAAACAAGTTGAGAATGAAAAATATTTTTTCTTCTTTTTCCCTCGTTTGGCTCGTTTCTCGAGCATCACTGTTTTATTTTTCTGTGAGTCGCTCCGCGAATGAAGAACGCAATAATAAATCTGCGCGGATCTTTGCTGTGCGGGAGAAAGCGGACTGCATCATGCTTGGCTGTACATCGATGAATAAACGATTCGTGAGAAATGCACCGCTGTACCGTGGAGCAAACACTCTCTTTCTCTCTCTTCATTCTCTCTCCTTTTCCGCGGAGATGAAATTTCAGCTCGTTCATAAAGATGGGAGGAAAGAGAATAAACGGCACAACGAGTCGAGGGAGGAGGATGAGGAGGAGGAGAAATAAAAGCGACGGGTCGTCGAATTGGGTGGTGATGCATCAAACGCATCGCCGGGTCGAACAAACGCGCGGAGGAGAAAAAAATAAGATGCATTTTATTCATTCGTTGAAAGATAAGTTTGAATTCTTGTGAGCTCTTTGAGGAAATGATATTAAAGAAGAGCCCTCTCGCTATGAGGAAGCGCACCCCCGCGTGGGGGGGGGCGAAAGAGCGCCCGCCCCCCGCCGGGCGGGGTTTTGTCCGGGGGGGGCCCCCCCCCCCCCCCCCCCCCCCCCCCCGCCCCTCCGAACCTTTCTTTCGTATTTCCGATTACAGAGCCCGTACTTGGACCGGTGACCGAGGTCGCCGTGACCTGGGAATACGTTCGTAGGAGGAATGAGATAGAGAACGAAAAAAAATGGGAGACGCCGCGTGGGGGGTTGAAAAGGGGTGGTTGAAAAAAGAGAGCACAGAGCTCGCCGGGGCGGGAGGGCTAAAGTGGGTAGAGAGCAGTCTGAAGAGGACACTCGAGATCCGGAGAGCTCAGGACGCAAGTAATAATGCATATAGTGATAATGCTATGAGTAGGTAATATTACGCTCGACGAATGCAGTTCCCGACGGATTAATTTAAATCCAATAGGATTATCCGTAATCCCGCCGGTAGTCCTGCATCGCTCCTCCGCGCGCGCCTTAAGGACATTCCCTGTCAGGGAGCAAGAGACTCGACGACGTCTTACCAAAATCTGTATGCGCGTCGGTATATGTATGAACTTCGACATAAATGAACGCGAAAGCTACGATCACCGCGATAACCTCTCATCTTCTTACGCTTTTTCTCCTCAGGACTCTCATCTAACTGCAAAAGAGTGCGGACGCGTTAAATCGGATTCAATTGTGAATTTAGCCTTATCTCGCCGTCATATACTTAACGCTTTTGAATAATACATAAACTCTGTCTCTGTATTTTATCGATCCTTGGATTATATTATCTGAAATGTTTCTCATTCTTGTCACATTTTTCATTACTGAATTGACTTTTGATTTTTAAAAGAATGCTTGAACGAGTTCCTCTTGAAATTCATTGACATGGAACAGCGCAGAGAGTTCCTTTTGTTTATAAATTAGTGAGAATCGTTATTGAGTTTTTTGAGGTGCACGGACGCGAAGGACATTTGAGAATCATAATTCGAGGACAGAGTATAATGAACCGCTTAATACAATGATGTTTTGAAGAGCCCGGAGGTCGATCGTTGATCGAGCGAGCTTGAAAATTCTTTGTGCTCGCCGAATGAGAGAGGATAGATGAGTAGTCAAAGCGCCTCTTTCTCTGTGACAATTTTTCCCGATTCGAAATTCTCATACGGAATTTTCGCATATTTTCGTTTATGTATACTTTTGTCTCTTGAATTACATTACTCATGACGGGATTAAAAATCAGTCCAGGAAAATCCTCTCCTGGTTATCCCTTCGAATAGGATAAATTGCGGTGAGCATTCGCACACGAGTCCGGTGAAAACTCGTCAGAAACAAAATTTTCATACACCGTTGAGAAATTATTACGTGCGCGGTTTTGAATCTCGTCCTGAAGCATCTTCCTGTCAAAGAATGCTGGCCAATCCTACCCCATTCCCTTTATCTATCGTAAACTCGTTACCATGTACGCTACGTGACTTTGACCCACGTTCCGTGATACATATGTATATAGAAATTATATCTGACATTCTCGCGTACTGGATCATCTCGTCCGAGCTTTTCATTTCAAAATTCGAATCTCTCATTTTATCGAATAAAATCCTTTGTCTTTTTTTATTTAGACATCCAGTGTCATTGAAAATTGTGTGAATTATTCAATTTGCTTTTTATATTGGAAATTGATGAACGAAAAGGGATTTGGCGAAAGACAATGTTTCTTAGTAAAGTATCTGATATGACCTCGTTTCAAGGATGTATAAACCGTATAATCACTGACAAAAGTTACTTTTTCATAGTGAATTGTTAAAATTTAACCTTTGTTTTTTTGTTAGAAAATTGAAATTTTGTGTTATGTTGTTTACAATGATACTCAATACTTTGTTAACGTTTAATTAAAAATTTTCATTTTATTTATTGTGAAATCAATCAAAAAACAAAAGTTTTAGACAAACTTCTCTAAACTCGGTTTTAAACACTGTTCATTTCCAAATTTGGAAGAGAATTTTTAAATATATTCACAAACAATGTGCCAAAATTTCAGAAATTTCTTATGATTTTTTAAAAAAGTTCTACACATCCTTAACTGCGTACAATAAAAAATTGTGAAAACCTATTGTGTGTTTGTGCTTTCATGGAAAGTTGTCGATGAGGAGCAGTTTCGTTTTACCGATAAATTATCGCGGCTTGGCCTTAATTTAATTACTGAGAAAACTAGAACAAATTTCAGGTTACGAGAGCACTGCGCCGGTGGCGGCAATAATGGGTCCCCGCGAGCAGAGGGTACCTTCCGGTGCCACAATTACCCTGAGGTGCGTCGTAACGTCTCCTTATCAGACTCGGCCCATCAGGGGCGTGCAGTGGCTACGGGACAACAAACTCCTGACATTCCAGGTAATTGAAGTATTTTCTCTCTCGCTCTCTCTCTTTATCTGTCGCTTCCTCCGTGCATTTCCTTCCATATCTTCAGCGCGTACAATTATAAGTGTCCGCACATATCTGAAAACGTAACGACCCCATAAAACCGAAACGTACGGCATTAAATAAAAAAATCTGCTGCAAATACGAAGCGGACGATAAATTTCTCATTTTTTTCATTTCTGTCGATAAAACGGTACATTCATGATTTTTTGAGAATATTTCATTTTTTTCTAAATAAATGAGGTGTAAAAAATTAGCCAGCAATGAAAATTCACGAACGATTTGGAGCAAAAAATAAATAAATAAAAGAACAGAGTGTAAAAAAAGAATAAAGAGCTCACATTTTTCATTTCCCTTTTCCCTCGAGTTATTACGAGAGCTCCCTGTTACACGCTTATTTCTTCTTTTTCTGCTTTTCGTTTTATTTCTTTTTATTCGCGGGATGCTCGCACGGGAGAGATACGAGGGAGTAATATTCTTGATTCTTCAGGCTGAAAGGGGTGGCATAAACGTCGAGACGGAAAAGGACGCGGCTCAGACTGTATCCGTGGTGACACTCGCCTCGGTTACTCAACGAGACGTTGGCAAATACATGTGCAGACCCACCGAGGGACGAGCCGACACGGTTTTACTCCTCGTCGACCAAGGTGAGCTTTCTTACCCGCTTTATTTTACTTTTAACATTTTCCAGCACATACGCTCAACTTTCACACAAACCCAGCCCCCATTTTCCCGTCGGCAAATCATTTTTTTCTTATACATTTTCACACTTTATGACTCAACCGTCCTAAAGTCAGAGACAAATTTCTATTTTCCTTTTCAAATCCCATTTTAAGAAAAATCTTGAAAAATTTATCATTCTTATTTTTCATATTCATATTTTTATTGAAATTGGAAGCTTAATTTTATGAACCAATAGCAAAGATCATCGCAGGGTCGTCCTGACTCAACTCGTCGAAGAGCTTTTTTTTTCTTCTGATGTAATTCGGCAAGCCGCAATTGATCGCGATACGAAATACATCGAGCGAAAGAAATTCTAGCTGATGGAACATTGCTTCAGAGCCACCTACCGTGACGATCCGCGGTACGATTTAAAGTACCAAAAAAATTAACGAGCCTGTTCAAGCGTGCTAACGACCAACCATCCACTTCACTCTACTACCCCCAGATTATCTCGGAAATTGCGTATTCAAGAGTCCTCGAAGAATGTATTCTTTTTTTTCTCTCCGTCTTTTTATTTCAAAGGCTATAAGAGCAATACATCGTGCGAAGGCTATTTGTCTAGCTGATCGAGAATGTTCCAGGATTTTCGTTGAAACCTTCGAAATAGGTCGATGAAAAAAAAATCGTCCACATTTTTTAAGGTAGTTGTCGTGCAAAAGTAATTGTGTCAGAATTTCTTGTAAATTTGCACAAGTCTTGTTCAACATGACCTGCGTACGTGTATTAAATTTCAAGAGGTTTGATCACATAGATATGGAGACATTTATTGTTAAATATCATGATTTTCAGTCCTCTTCCATAAGAGCACATGTTAAATATTGTGATTTTCAATCCTAAATATTTTGACTTCTACATGGTGAACCATCTTGAAATTTTGCATAACTTTTTTTGGTACAACAGAGAAGTTTCCATTAGTTTTTTGAAAGAATCCTACTCATCCTACCCCTTAATTGCTACAATTCTCTGTCTTCAGCATCACTATGAATATCAGTATCAAAATTTTTCTAATAGCGTTCTCAACATCGGTTGTGTTATCAGCGTCAGCGATCGTATTAGCATTGGTACTGATTTTTGTGATGCTAAATCATTCGCACGAGACTGGATAAGAGTAAAAACAGAAGAAAAAAAATTCCGATGATAAATTTTTTGGGGGGCCCGTTGTGCCCCACATTTTCGAGTTTTTATTTTTGAACGGACGCGGCATATCAACACCGAATACGTGTTCAGGGACTAAAAAAAGGTGGAATGCACGAAAAAAACTCGAATTGTGAGCAATTTTTCCTTAAGTGGCCCGCAATGACCCTCACTCCCCTATATTACACACCAAAATGTTCAAAACATTTTTTCTCACCGACAATTGCATGTGATCTGAGACCTTCCTTATTTTACTTCCCGAGAAGTGTATACGATTTTTCTCATCGACGGAGCCGAAAAGCGAGGACTTTGTCCCGAAACGAAGTAGCGAGACGAAAGTCGTTGCTTTCGACCCAGCGGTGAGAAACAATGTTTTGAACATTTTGGTTACTTAGAATTTGGGGTTCAGAGTCTGGGATGAGAGTAATTAGTAATTATTTAATTAAGAGCATGTATTTTGTAATCGTATATAATAACTATTTTCAGTTCTTCGAAAACCTTTGAAAATTTAACTGGTTCATATTCATTTTATAAGGTATCATTATACCAAGTTTTGTGAAATTCTTAACGGTAGGTCTAAAACCGATAGTACTACCTTAAGCCTGATGTCAATTCGTTTTTATATTTCTCGAAACTTTCGCAGGGAACTTATTGAGGAACGTTTTTTCACTTGCGACATAAATTATTATTACTTATGTTAATTAAAATTGCTCGTTTGCCCTTATTGAATAAGATAATCGTTGAAATTTAGTTGGAGCAAGTGGAAGCGGTGGGGGAGCGTGCTTGAGAAGAGGGCTTAAGGATCAGCTAGAAATATCTTCATTAACTCCGCGAGGGTTTAAACCGCGACGAGACTTAACGACATTGTGGATGAAGCGAGCGGACTTGTGTCCTGAGAGCTGAGTGCGGGCTCCTTCGCGAGAGGAGCAGAAGAAAAGAGAGCTCTCGATGTTCCGGGGAGGTCTTCGGTGTCAGTGGATGCGAGTACGGGTTATTTTCAAAGCCGGAGCTTCGTATATAACGTTTCCCACCGGAGCGAAACGTGTGCACCCCTTTTTGCCAAACTCCGAAAGCCGCTCTTCGCGCCCGGAGCTAATTCTTATGCGATCGTAAATAACCACCTCGCGCATGCATACATATATCAAAACTTACAACTCCAAAGTCGGTAGTCTCCGGAGGCAACGAGAAAGCGGCGGGGCGACTGGAGAGAAAACTGTGCCTCGTTAATTGAACCTTGATGGATATTGATCTTCGTTATTTATTTTCTTCACAGCAGCGTTCATTTCAAATTTCGTAATGCTTCTTGCTTCGATCTTCGAAATTTTGATTTCTTACTTTCCTCTGCGCGTTTCTATAAAATGTACCTGCTATCATTATACATATAGAGTAGGGGGTAAAATGGGGTACTTAAGAAAATATTATGATTCCAAGGGTATAATTATGCTGAATCTTTTGTTTTTAAATCATAATTAAAGTAAATAAGAAATAACATTTTCTGCTGCCATAAAAAAAGTTTTTTAGCGAAAAAATGAGGTAACCCTCCAAAAAGTAAGAAAACAGTTTTTTTTTCAATTTGTTAACTTATTATTAGCTTGACGTCTTATTTAAAGTAATTAATTGATGATTTATTTTAAATTTTGTTTAAATATGTTTCAATTAGTAAAGAAAATGTTCTATCTTCTATGATATTGATTATCAATTTTAATTGTTGGTTAAATGTTTTTTCCAAATCACCAAATATAATGTTCTTAGCAAAGAAAAGACCATTTGATAAATTTTATCAAATTTTGAAATATTGAAAATTTTCACCAAATTTTTGGAGTGTCCCATTTTGCCCCAACTTTATCCTATATAGGCCCTCCATTGCCTGCGGAATCCCTTTTTTCATAGTTCTCCTCCATTCTCCTCTCGACCTCATTTCCGATTCCAGCAGAGAGTCTCCGACTCGCTCGAAAGTGGAGATAAACGCAAAGAGATCACGATTCGGACGGCAAAGAAAGATAAAGATGTGTACACGAAGACACGTACACGCGAGAAGGAGAATAAGAAGAGGAGGAAGAATAAGAATAAGAAGAAGAAGAGGAAGATTCCGTTGGGAGCTAAGCCCGGGACGGCTTATACAGCCTGCCAGATTAAAGATACAATCCAGGGCGATTCTATTAATTAAGAAAGTTAATTACGGGAGAATTCAATTTTCCTAATTGCCCATCAGCGCGAGCTTTTGCATGGTTCTTTCAAAATCTCAGCTCGCTGCGACCGCGCCGCGAGAGCAGAGCCTTTCCTTTCTTTCCCCACTTTTTTTCCCTCATCTCTCGCGTTTTCTGCGGGAATCTCTCACCGGCATTCTCCTTTTTTTGAGCCACTTTGAAAAGTTCTTGCGCCTCGTTCTCTCCTCTCCCGACCCCTTAAACTTCAATCCCTATAACTGTAGACTCTCCTTCAGCATCGTTCTTATTTCCCAGCACCTTTTTTTTATAACTCGCAGCCGCACATCCCCGAAATTCTGGACTATCGTTTCTCGAATCTGAAGATCCTCCGGCAGTACCCACGGGAAAATCCCGAGTCCCGACGCGCCCGGTCTCGCGAAAAAGAAAAGGAATCGCCCGTCAGAATACTCCACCCCCGAGGCTCGTATCTTTTACCAGCTCTCGAAAAATGCTACAACTGTCTCGTTTGTAACGACGCGGCCGTCTCTTTAGCGAATCTAAATTCGAGATGGGCCGAAGAAAGAAAAGGTGAAAAAAAAGAAAAAGGTTCACTCGTAGACTCTCGCGTTTAGTCAGTTAACATTGGCATCTCATCTCGCAAAAAAAGTTTTTTTCCTGCTCCCTTTCTTCATTCCGTTCATTCTGGCATGAACTTACATACTCTGCTTAACGTTTTCTCTCTTATATACATACATATATCCTTTTTCCCAACGCCCTGTTTTTCGTCTCTGCGAGCAAGAAATTTGTATCGCTATGTACATTTGACTTACTTCGAGTTTTCGACTCTCGAATTTGTACGTGACTATCGTATTTATTAGCTCGATAACAAGCTTCGTATATATACTTTCTTCTCTCTCAGCCCAAAGCCCATATTTCTAAACAATTTTTCTGAAGAGCCAAGTTTTCATTCGAATGAACTTACATAACCATTGAGCTATTTTTTCGTCCTATTTCCTGTTGCATAAGAGGACGAAATATAAGAAGTGCATGAAATAGATAATATCTATAAAAACGATGGATAAATAATTCTTTCTCTTTCTGTTGTCTGGTCTTCTTTGATATTACTGACAAGCAAATCACCGAGCTCCAGTGCCTGCCAAACAGAGTTGTCCGATTCATCTTGAATCTGCGCTTGGCCGGCCATGTCTCCCCATATATCGCAAAGGGCTGGGTTGGCTTTCTGTACGAGGAGTAACTATTTTCTCATTGTCAGTATCTTTCTCTTTTGTGTTCTTCGGGGAAAATCTGCACCTTACAATCGTAACCTCTTGCTGAGTTCAACCCTTTACTATTACGCTCGGCGAGACATGATCGTGACTCTATTGAGCTTGCCATTCCTCTGCATCGGATTGTGTTCTTTGCTAATTCTATACAGGTTTGTGGCCCTGACTCCTGGAACCCGTTGCTATCACATGTCTGACTTCGATTGCTGCGTTCGAAAGTGCCTTTTTTGCTTATTTATTTGCTAATGATCTTGAAGATCATAGCGATAGCGACTCTGATCTCTAGTTCCCGCGGAAAGAGGAACGAACGGTTCAGGGTTGGTCCAGGCTTGCGACAACTATATGCTTCTAGGACGGCTGAGTTTTGGAATTGAGAAAATATAGTATTTGCCTACAAATGGGGTGTTAGACCAAGAGCCAGCACGAAAATCGGCATCTCATCTGCGAAATTTTGCCACTCATAGGGAAGATAGCCACTACTATGTAGGCTAAAGAAATCCAAGTATGGCGGCCCGTGCGTGTCGTCGTTCCGCTCCGCCATTTTTCAAAAACGTCAAATAAAGAACCCCCCCTTATCTCATGTGCGAAAACCTAATTCTTGTTCCATAGTGTAGACTTAATAGTCAAAGTATGGAAGAGTTACATGCCATACCGATGGGGTGTCTCAAACGGGCCGCCATACTGAATCAAAAAAATCATTTTTTTTACTTTTAAGACTCATTTGCGAAAAGCTGATTTTTGGTACAATGATAAACAAAGGTGTATCATTGATGAATATCACCATGCCATACCGCTCCGGTGTCTCTAAATGCATGTCATACCGATTCAAAAATCGCAATTTTTGATTGGTCCATATCTCACAGACGAAAGTATGGCGGTTGGGTTTTATCATCTACGTGGTGTATTTTAATGAGTAGTATAGATGCCATACCTTTCTGGTGTCTCTAAGTACACGCCATACCGATTCAAAGATCGAAATTAAAAAAAAAAATTTTAACACGCACATTTTCTTTAAAAATACAGTAATTCGAACTTTTTTGAGAGTTGTTTTTTTAAGTGTTATTTTTAGCGAAAAAGAAAAGAAAAATGTTGAGATGAGATGCCGATTTTCGTGCTAGCTCTTGGTCTATGTCAACTCGGGCCCCGTACTAAAAACCGTACGTGGGGCCAATCCTTGGTTAGCAACTGGCCGAATGCTGGCGGTGGCTGATGAATTATCCACGCACAAATATTTTATAGACGCAAACGTTAGGAAAACATTGGACCCAGCACAGGACCAACCCTGATCGCCAGGAACAAAATATCAGTACTGATACAGGCGTTGGCCGTATTTTAAAGGTTGGCAATTTTTCCGCGGGTTTACTAATCTAAGCCCGTCGTCATTCTAGACTCTTTCTTTTCATCTTCTTTGGCACAATGGCACAAGAAATCGTATAATTGAGGGTTTCGAGGCATTGGTTTCAACTTTAGCTTTACTTTTAATTTTCTAAGTTGCGGGTACAGTCGACTCTCTCTTGTGGCAACCCAGCGGGAATGGTGACTTGCTACAGGCAACTTTTCATTCATCCCCACTTTTGACATATCCCCTGTAGCCCCACCGGTGGTACATGAGAAGACGCACGCGCCAAACAATCGCGGCATCAGAGTAGGGATTAAAAAGTTGCTTTTATTAGGTAGAATTAAAAGTTGCCGTAAATGAGAAGTTGCCCGTAGCGATGTTGCCACAAGAGAGAGTCAACTGTATTCTTCGGGTACTGCCACCATTCGAGTTTTATTATTACTTCATGATTAATGTCGTGGTTTGTGTTCTTCCTTTCGAACTGATAATGGTATAATCTGTTTTACAAACTTTGTTTATCTGTGTTTTTGTTTTCTATAATTTCATTATTAATTTTGGTTATACTCTATATGTATCTTCTCTTCTTTTGCCCCTTAGTTATCTCAGGCATAATGAAACTATCTATCTCGGAGGGCAGAACAACATTCCTGCTCATAATAGGCAGAACAACATCCCTGCTCAAAATTTGTCTACTCAACAATAAAAACAATATTCCATCTGTATAACAACATTAAGCAGACAAATTTTGAGCAGAGATGTTGTTCTGCCCTCTCGGAGGGGGGCGAATTATTTTGTATTTTGACAAATTCTTGGTTAATTTTGAATACTTTCGATGAAGCAAGTTCGAAAACCATAAAAGTTAGATGTAGATTGAAATAGCCCGGGTTGATTTGGTCAAATCGTTATGCTGTTCGTGAAAGCATCTGGTATATAGCAATGTAACAAAGTCGAGCGATCTTCGGCTAATTTCTGGTCACAGAGAATTTTCGGTTGCGCGATCGGAGTTGGTTTCACGCGTTTCCTCATTTGTAGGTCTCGCGTATGAAATGCCAAAGCATTTATCGTTGCAAAACCATACACGCCTCGGCGCCGCGCGTGTGCTTTCGAAAACAAACATTCGCGTGCCGGGCTCGTCTCATTTTCACTCGCTTTCCTGCCGCTAAAGCCACCAAAGCTCGTTCATTATTGCAAAACACTCCCAGCCTGTTCGCTCAGTTTTCGAATCAACAATTCACCAACTCGGATTGCGAGAGGGGAATTTCGAGGCTATTGCTTCCTAAAACGTTGATTCGACAAAGACCTGCCAATTCTACTTCAGCATGACATGCACCAAAACACCGTCTTTCTCGTTTAATATTATACTATTGCGATAATTGGTAATTCCAATATATACGTACATACTACACGCAACTCTCGTGTCAAAACTTCAAGTGCTCTTATATAGGATTTGGGGGAGGGACAAAATGGGGTACCCCAAAAATTTGAACATTTTCAACATTATGAAATTTAATATCAAATAGTCTTTTCTTTGCTAATAACACTATTTGGTGATTTGCAAACACATTTAGACAAAAATCACTTAGCATAGCAGATTGGAAAGAGCATTTTCTTTGGCAATGCAACACATTCAAACACAAATAAAAATAATTCATCAATTAACTACTTGAAATAAGACGTCAAAGCTAATAATAATAATAATAATAAAATAATTAACATCTGAAAAACTACGCGGCATATCTTGACGAAATTTGGACATCGTTTTCATTTCAATGGTCTTTATACCATCTAATTTTTTGGATCTCAAAGTAGAAAATCGTACCATAGCCATATTACCTCAAACGAGACTTATTTGAGCCAAGAAAAATAGTAGGAGCTTGAAATTTCGGTCGATAAATCATCAACAAAAAGCGAGCTGTAATAATCATTGTTCATTTCGTTCTTGATTTCATTAAATTGTGATTTCATTTTCATTTCAGAAGAAAGGACGGAAGCGATGCAACGGGACGCGGCTTACGTTCCTTCGGGAAGAAGCATCACGAGCGGTGGGGAGAGGACGAGGAGCGACTGCATAGGCACGCATTTTCAGCGTATAACGCTTCCGTTTCTACTCGCGGGGCTTCTAATTCTCCGTCGTGACGACCAAACTTTCCTGCATTAACGCAACAACAGTATTTTACACGATGTTACACAGTTCTCGCGTCGTTTCCCGGCGTGTTCTTCATTCTCGCCTTTGCTTTCGTTCGGGACGAGAGCAGGGCTACGGTACAACTAATTCAGTACACTGTCGACAAAAATTCCTTCCTTCACGCCAAAAATAAAATCTCGAAGTATTTTAAGACATTCAAGCAACTAGAAATCAAGGGATGAAGAATCTACCTGTAAATTTCTATACTCCGTTTTTTTAAAACCGACCATACTTATACCACACATTTTAAAATTTAATATTCTTTGCAAGATTCATTTTTAAATTAATTATTTATTTTACGGCGCTATCATCATCCTCATCATCATTTTTACATTATTTCATTATTTTTTTGAAATTTAACGAATCTTGGCCCGCGCGAACTTTTGGCCTTCAGTATACAGTTTAGCACGGCCGCGAATATATCTATGTCCATTGATGGCTATATCTATATGTACATTTGGTAAGGGAGGAATATACGCGATTATATTTACCGTTAAGTTGTACGCTCTGGGCCAGCAACTCACTCCCTGCGTGTATATCGCAGCACACCCTCCTGGGAATAATCGCGCGTAAATAATCCTTACGAACATCCGCAGACTAAATATTGTCCCATTGCAAATTTCTTTACGCCTCTTGATAACTTTTGCCCTCAAGATTTTATTACGTTTTTTTTAAATACGCATCCACGGGGAGTGTGCAAACGAGGAAGAGGAAAAAACATTATTCATTTTTATGGGATCGATGTTAGCGCGTTATCAGCGGAAATTACATGACAAATATTTAACGGGAAAATATTTCAAGAACGTATTTGCTTACCTTTTTTTACAGTCTCGGAGGTATTTTAGGTTTTGTATATATCTTAGAACACTTTTATCGTGGACTGACACCCTGAAGTAAGATGTTTTTTCTCAGTTTTTTAAAATAAATTTAGGTTTTTCGAACACAAATATTATAACGAATCTTCCAGGGTGTCTATTTTAAGGGTAACACTTAAAATCCGTATTTATTTAGAAAAAAATAATTTATATGAAAATAAAAAAGAAAATTGTTAAGAATAAATTATACTTTGCATACAATAATTTGTTTGACTCATTTTTTAATTGTTTGCTAATTTTTCCAGATGAGCAAAAATGGAATGAGTGTCCGCCAGACCTGCTCATCGTTCCGTTATTATATTTCGCGATATTCGAGTACGTCGCAAAACTTTTCGGATCGAGTTTTTCCAACTTAGAGGAAAAAAAAATAGGAAACGCCGCGCTCGATCTGTATGTATATTTAGTTTATGATTTTGTGTATCGCGCCCTGCGGAAATATCCGTGTTGAAAACTTTTAATTGCACTCGCGCCGGTTTTAGTACTTCCAATTAATTTTCTGAAAAATTAATGCTGCGCTGTGCGGATGGAATCAATGGTAATCGCGTTGAGAGTTGAACAAATTTCCTGTCAAAGTGGACGTTGGATAAAACGAAGAGATAAGAGAATTTTTTTTTTTATTTTATTCTTTTTTTCACGAAACGAGATTTACCGGATATTATTTTAATTGAAAAAATACGCGATATATTTAATGACGAACCCACTCGAGAACGAAAATTCACTTAGTACTTCCTGAATTTAGTTATTTGACAATTTGTTCAAATTTTTATTCCCTTTCGTGTGTTCCTATTCCGTTCGCAAATTTTTATTTTATATTTTTTTCCTCCGCACTTTTGTCGGAATTCGGGTGGTTCGCGCGTCCTCTGAATAATTCATTCCCGTATGAATAGTTGCACGAGTCCGTGCGCGCCGAGGATAAATTTACGAGGGATCGTCCCGTGAGTCCATGTGAGAAAGTCAGAAAGAGAAAGAAATGGAAACGGGGGAACGAGGAAAATTCAAAGTAATTACAAGCGAGACGGGAAGATCGTGCATTCGATGTCATGTCACTGTCCAAAATTTGAATCGAATTACGAATTTACTGCTCGGAGACCATCAGAAATTTGATATATTAGAGAAAGTCACGCACCGACTCTTCAGCTGACCATGTTTAATTTCACGTGGTTAACTTTTCTGGACTCGGAGTAGCATTTTTTTGAAAATTTTACATCACTGGCCATCATAACGAGTACGTGGTGAGGAATATTAAGAAAATTATTAAATGTTAAAAAAGTCAATTTTTAACCCCTAATAGTCACAAATTTTGGGTTTTCGATAATTTTTTTTTTATATAGAAAATAAAACGAATCAAAAATAATCTACCCAGTCTTTTAAAAAAAGGTTAAAAATAGTCTATAAAACTTTTTTTTGTAATTTTTTAATGATTTTTCACTCACCAAATTACGTTATTATTTGGAGGTGTAACTACAGGAGGGGGGGGGTCAAATCTCGTTTTCAATTAAAATTAAATAATGAAAATGAAAAAATATTATAATATTTAATTACTCTTTGCGATGACATTCTCTGCTGAATGAATAAAAGAAATTTAATGAAAAAGTAAAAGTTTCGCAGCTCTTTTAACACGTTACGGTATGCAATTTGATAAGGATCGTCAATGAATCAGGAATAATAATAATTCCCGGCGAAATGTATACGAAAACGCGAATTCAACCAAGTTGCGAGAATAAGGATTTTTCTTTATAGAGTTGGGATTTTGGACGGCTATTATCGCGATAATAGTTTCTGCTCGTTAATGGAGGAAGACTCGAGAGAGTGCTATCTCCGTGTGCTCTGCTCGGAATAAAATAACACTAAATTTGAGGCTGCTCGTGAATCAATATGCTTTATGATTGTTCGAGGAACCACCGCATGTACACCACGGAAGCGCAGAGGGTGTTCGAATCGTTTCCTCTTTCCAAAAGTGTTCCACAATAAGAGGTCTTTGATAAATATACGCAGATAGCGAAACATTAGGCGAAATATCGTTCGGAGCAGGGCGATACAAAGGGGAACAATAAATCGGAAAAGATTCATCGATGAAACGTGATATCCCTTTTTGTCTTATTTCCTGAGGATTTCCTATAATTTCGGCACATGTCGATTAATCGTCCGAGCCTGATGATACCGAATCAACACCGATAAAAATCATTTTTTTACGAAGAAAACTTATTTCTTTCTTTTTAATGAAATTTACTTTTATTTTTCGCACAGTTCAACGCGAATTTATTTTCACACTAATAATTTCAAAACATCAGTATATAGCAACGACTTACCGTGTGTTCGTTCAATTCTAGCGTGAAAATGAAAAGCATTGACCGAAAAATGCACAATTCACCGTTCGCCATTGAAATTTTCCACGCGGTGGTGTACAATTTGTTTATCTGGAAATTCTCGGAATATTTTGGGGGTCATCGTCACAGACGATTTTTTCATTTCGAGGAATGACGGTGGGTGATGACAGAGAGACTTTTCTGTTAAATTAATCTCATTTTTCGATATACAAATTTATACGCGGCTGCAGACTCTCCCGGAGCTTCGAGTTCGTTGTAATACGAGTCGGGAATATCGCGTAGGCTGGGCCGCGAGTCGAGAACGTAAATTGGAAAACTCCATTGTCCGGCGAACTGTACGCAGTTCTCTTTCGGGACGACACATTGTCCAATAGTGCCGCAAAACTATAAATTTAAAACCTTTTTACTTCCTTTTCTCTTTCTCGTAAAACCCTGGCTGTAAGCGTAAAAAAAAGATTTTTCTCTTTGTTTATTTTTTTATTCTTTAGAACTGACTTTATTCGCAGCGAGCGTAAAGAGTCGGGGGATAAAATACGAAAATCTTCATGCGTCAATAACGTCCAATTTATTATCGAGAATATCCTCGCGCTCTCCACTTCGACTTCATCCCTCCTCAACTATGAGGACGTTTCCTCGATCAACCCCTGTATACGGATAATAATGCTATTTCTTTCCATTTGGTAAATACCACGCGTGAAAAGGTGAGAAACTCAATCTATCCGCTGTTTTCGATGGAAATGACGAAAAAGTCAACATTCGAATTTTTCTGGACTGAAAACAATATTTTTAACATAAGTATTAATATTAAATAATTTTTTGAAGGATATTAAAATTTTTAATATAAACATTTTTTTAAAAAAGAAGTTGCATGTGGCACGTAGAAATTTTACATTCCTATGTAAAAAATTATTTTATACACTTTGGTCCATTTTAAAAACGTGATATATGAAACATTTTATTTTTCGAAAATAATAAATAAAATTTTTACTTTCTGATGAAAATCATTTTATAACTTTTCTCTTTGAAAATTATACTTTCCAGCGAATTCGTTTACAATCAAAACAAACTCTGACGCTGGTGAAAAAAACAAACGTGTTTCATCCATTGTTTTTTTTTAATGAACGGAATCGATTAATGATATTTTTTTGCTGCATAAGCTCGAATAACGGCATCGATAAAGCGCATGTGGTGAGCCATCTTGTACGGCGGGCAATTCAATTTTGCCGTAACAAATTGGCAGGGCTCGGTTATATACATAAAAGCCCCAGGATGAAGAGAGGGCGAGGCGGGGAGAGAAAAAAGAGAGAAATCGAGTGCGCTATAGGAGAGAGCTATCGAAAAACAATTAAATCGGTAAAATATCGGCAAACACAAATCGGACGGACGGGGTTGATATTTTATCAGGCAATGAACGCGGACTCGCGGAAAGAGTGGAAATGAGCGGCGAGTTTTTCGAGAGAGAAAAAAATTGAGGAAGAGAGCTGGAGGGATCGTTCGTGCTCGCGGGGAATGATTGAGGAAATACATATATCGAGGCAAAAAGCTGGAAAGGCTCGTGTTTTTATCCCCACGCGATTCTGCAACGGGGATGAGAAACATCGAGACGCGGGGGAGAACTAAATTTGCGCGCGGCCTTCAAATTCACGAGGGATCCGAGGGGCTAACAACGCCCCATGTACGAGAGACGAAGTCCCATCCTCCCTTTGCAGTATAATCCAAATTTTGACACACTTTCTATCTCGCCTCTCTCAGCTCGAAGTGAATCTTACATTTTCACCGCAAAATTCAAGGTCGTTGAATCGCTCCCTCTCTCCGATTCTCTCGGGTATTCGATCGATTTTTCCGATGCGAACAACAATTTGCATTGATAGATTTTTTTTTGCCCCGACTTTTTTCCTCCAGGGTACGTTTCACGCGAAAAAAGGAGAAAAAAAGAAACGGTAAAAAAAGGAGAAAATTCACATTTCATCAGCAGTTTTGATGAAATCCCGGGGAGAAAAATGTCGTGGAAAAATTGCAGGCTTTCGTAGAATAGGATTTGAGGAATATATGCGCGGATAAAAAAAAAAGAAGGACGAGAGGGGAAAGCGCCCTCAACTCGTACATACGTTTTGGCCTCTCTCTCATCTCAAATTAACGGGCGAACGATTTTAAGCTATTCGTTTCGTTTCTCTGGGCTTCGCCGTCGTCGCTCCGATTTCCTATCAACGAGAAAACAGTCAACGACGAGTCGGAAAATTTTTACCTCGTCAGAGCCCATCATCTGCTATCCAGCGCGCGATTTTCCTTTTTTCGAGCCTCTCTTGATTTTTTTTTTTTTTTCAATTCTTTTTCTCCTCGTCTAATCATTCGGAATGGAATTTTTTCCTTTCATCAAATATCAGTGACTGTGTTCATGATGGTACAACGAGAAATCATTTCCTTTTTCATTTTCTCTTTTTCGGTTTCGCGATTTTTTTCCCTCAATTCTCGCGTTCCGTTATACATGTTGCGAATTTGATTTCTATTTTTTTCGTTCTTTTTCACGAAATGCGGAATTCTCATCGCGAGATTAAAAACGTTTTTATTAAATTTCGGAGCGATTCTTGCGAAATTGTGTCTCTCGAACAAAAAAGTATGACGTGTACACACATTCGAACAAATAGCCGGCACATGCAGCGCGAATGGTTTGTTTTTTTTTTCTCTTGGGTTCGATCACTGCAGCTCATCCGCAACGTGCTGATTAATCAACGTACGCGGGAAAATAAATGTATATCTGGAGAAAGTAGGTTGATTTGATTTAGGTACTCCCGTGCGTTGATAGCCAGCGTGCATGCGGCGCTTATTTAAATTGGAATTAATATATCTAATAAATGTATAGCGGGTCTCCCGGGTGCTGAAAATAATGTTCGAGGAGAGAAAAAGCATGTGGGGGCCTTTTGTAATTGCGCAGTCGCGTCTCTCGCACACGTAGAGTAAATGAAATAAATTCTTTCCTCGTCGGATTCTTGCGAGCCCTCTCGCCGTGTTTTCCACAGGATTTAATGTACACGGGCGTGATATATCTTTATAGGCAAAATATACATATATATGTGATATATATTTTGTATACGCGCGAGTATAACCCTCGAATCGCGGAGTTAAAGTTGTCCGTAGACCGCGGCATAATATTTATACACGCGTCTCGAGCTCCGCGTCACCCCTAGACGTCTACCTTACACGATGAAGCACCCCCGGTGAAAGGCTCTCTCATTAACGAGTATACATCTTAGCAAACCACTCGTGAGACTTAATCCTTCTGTCTCACAATTAAATCTCCTTCGAAGCATCGTGCGCGGAAATTCTCATCTCGAAATACCATTTTTTTCTGCTTTCATGGCAAAACGTTGTTGGTTGAGAAATATTATTTTCAACGACGAGAAAAATAATTACCAATTAGTAATTATAACGAAATATTTAAAGAAATATTATTATAATTGATAAACTGAGAAATATTTTCAACGACGAGAAAAACAATTATTAATAATTATTTTTTTCGTCGTTGAAAATATTTCTCAGTTTACCAAAGCTTATAAATTATAATTTATAAACTGATATACGATTATCGTATCATATTAAAAGTTGACGCATGATGAAAAATTGTCGTTTTGTTAAATTCTCTCTGGCATTTAACGTCAGGTGTAAAAATTAATTTATGCGTGGTAAAAATCCAAGATTTTTTAATAAAAAAAGCAACGGGAGAAGGAGGGGGTTTGAAAATTTCATGAATAAAATCCCACACTGTGCAGATCTGACATAGAAGACAATGAATAAGCAGAGAGTCATCGTAGATTTCTTTTTCGCCATAATCGTTACATTTATTTAAACAGTAATGTCACGTCAAGGGATATTTTCTTTCTTTTTTTTTCCATCGCATTACATTACAGTGTATTCTTAAATCGTTCGTTTCAATCATCATACAGCACTCGTTTAATAACTTTTTTCACTCAAAAGGATTTATTCTCTCGTTTTTTCGCTCAGCACAAATAAACGCACTCTCGTCCGCATTTTCCTCATCCGCGCACTTTCTCTCTCTCTCTCTCACTCACTCAACTCGCCTACAACATGATATACGATTATCGCGTGGCTTGCTGCAGCATAATATCATTGCGCTGCAATCTCAACTTTTCATTTAATTCCGTCTTTTCTTCGTTATGTACAGTTGCGGATTAGGATTTTTATTTCATCATTTCGATTAATATAAAATGTCTTTCTTCTTTTTTATTCTTATTCCTCCTCTTTCGTAATCTTTCTTTGAATTTTGTCTACGCATTACTCGAGCAATTGCGATAAAAATGGCAACCACCGCAGTCTCATCTCTTTCCAATACTTTTCCGCGCACCCAATGAAATTCTTCGTCTTCTTTTCTCATTCTTTATTCTCGCGTTATCTACTGCCTTTTTTCCTATTCACACGTACTTTTCAACATGAACATAATAAGAGAGCATTATTGGTTAAATGCATGTACAAATAATTATTCGTGTAATCACAAATTATTTGAAACGTATCCATCGTAATAAAAATGACACAAATTACATCAAAATGAACGAATAAATAATATTTGAAAGCACAAAATTGCAAGGGAAATTCGCGAGAATGAATTAAAAATATTCAATCAGGCATTCGTTTTTCCTTTCTCATTTGATTGGTATATGAACCATGAAAAAAGTAAAAAAAAATCAACAACTCATCGTGATTCCGATGTACGCAGCCTGTATTAAAAAGCTCCGATAATACTGAAAATTAAATTATTGTGATATTAATTCCATCATGTATATGTCCAATTTTTCCTCATTTCATTTGCGTTTCCCTTTCGATGAGCAGCTTCACAAGGAGAAATGAATGAGAAAAGTTTTTCCCCCCCCCTCCTCCCACGCGTCCATTTCATTTCAAAATTATTCGAATCATGTCGAAATACATTCCTATATTCCCGCGGTTTTTTATGAATTTACTTTGTCCTTATTCTCGGAATACCGCTGTAATTAATTTCGCGTGTTGATATATTACAGAGAGCTTGAAATTCACCTCTTTTCGAATTTCACTTTGATCTTGCCTCGGTTTTGATTTTTACGATTTTAAAAATATTTCGCCCGCGTGTGCGTCTGTGATTCATGCACCATCAACATTTCTGTGATACTCCATTATTATTTCGATTATTCTGCGTTTCTGATTGACCCACATTCATTATCCAGCATCATTTTAATCTCTTTTGTTGTACATAGTAAGCTGGCTGCCTTTTTTCTTTCTTTTGGTACGTGCTATTTTCATCAATTCATCGCTCTCTCTCTCTCTCTCGCTCTCTCTCTCTCTCTCTCTCTCTCTCTCTCTCTCTCTCTCTCTCTCCCTCTCTCTCTCTCTCTCGATTTTATTCACTCGATACATCAAAACGTGCACCTTTTTGTACAGGACGAGAAGTTTTCAAGCTTCTCGGCATCGCTCCTACTCTCGTCACTTTGATTTCTCAAAGGGCTCATGGCTTGTGTCTTATTTATTTATTTTTTTTCATACCTCATTGTCACCTTTTTTCTCTCTTTGTCTCTTCATCTCTAATATTAGAATCCCACCATATATAATTATACAATATGTATATATATTTTTGTCTATTCTCTCTCACACGTACAGCCAGACATTCGTCAACTCTCGTCAACTTCATCCTGATGAAGCTTCTTCTCAAAAAAGTAAAACAAAACGAAACAATACTTTTCATTCTCTCGTATAAGGAGTGGGGGGAGAATCGTCCTCATTTCCATTTTCCAAAATCGCCCACGCATATCGTATAACTTAACTATAACATTTCATTATCGTACAACGAATAATTACTTCTTTAAATTGTGTATTTAAATATTTATTTTTTTTATATCTCGTATATAATAATAAATAATTGTCTAGGATGCTTTTCGTTTTTTTTCTTTTTCTCCTCTCGTTTCTCCTCCTTTTTTCGTTAACGTGCGAACCCTACGTTTATCCTTTAATTTTCCAAATCACCGGACGCGTCTATTCCGATCCTTCACGAATTTGTAATCTCTTGGATTTTTCTGCATCAATTTTGCTTCTGGATCGAACAACGCACTGTCGATTTTCTTTGATTCTCTTTCGTCTCTCATTACTTTTCTAAACAATATTATCCAATGAAGTAAAAAAGGACAAGGTTCAATTCGAGATCCGAAAATTTTAAATTAATAATGTCGATCTTTTCTACTCTCCTGTTATTGCGATAATCCTCATTTTTTTTCAAATTCAATTAGTAGTACGTCGTATAATCTTATACATCCTATATTAGTCGTTTTATTTTACAACACCGTCGATATTCCTTCGTACTCTGCAAATGAAAATTTACGTATTTAAAAATGAACCTTCTTATGCACTTCCGATTTTTATTATCGCGTTCACGATCAGAGAAAAAAAACGAACGTAAATCGTTGGCTGCGGAAAAAATGGGTCGTGATTCTCCTCGTTTCTTATTCTCTTAATACAAGATATACAATGTGTACTGTACAGGAAATCGGATCGAAATTTCATTTGGGACTGACGGTTTATTATTAATATATTTACAGGAGTTGTCGCATCCTCTCGGAAAATCGAAATTTTTTCATTTTTTCTCTTCCGTAATAAAGAATTCGTCTTTTTTGTTGTTATTATTATTAACTCTTTCATCTTTAGAATTATCGCTATAGATCCTCTGGTGGAGTTTTTTCTTTTTTTTTTTTTTTTTTTTCATCAAAGGTTCAATCTCACTCGGCGCATTTTTTGATATTTCAGGCAGTCACGCAAGATTTTTACACACCAGGTTATTTAGTGATATATCGTATCTTTCATTCAACAACGTCTTCCTACTTTATAGAATTATCAAAGAAAAGAGGAAAGTTCGTTTCTCGGTTTTCGAGTTCGATTTTTGTCACTCACTTAAAATTACGTATAATTATCTATATTCGAATATCTTATAGTGCACGAGTCTCTTCAGTACCGGATGACTCGATGATGTTCATCTCATTCTCACGATCGCATTAGACTACGCGAGGAACAGAAACATGGAGTGAATACAAAAAAAGATTCTCTTTTCATTTACTAAAAGTTCGTCGATCCTCGATGTTTTTTTATTCGTTTGATGAGTTTTAGAAAATTTATCTCCTTCGTTTATTTCAATTTATTCGATTTTCGTTTTTTTCTTCATTTTTTTTTATTTTTCACAGTCTCACTGCACTTTAAACGATTTCGAGCACATCAGAAGCGCGCACAGACACGAGAATTTTTCATCGCACGTTGCGTTTCGATTAAATTTCTTCCTTTTTCTCCTTTATTTATATATTTTTGCATCGTTCTCTCCGTGATTTTCGTATATATAAATATTTATATATATGTGTATATATAGTTGATTTAGGCCTCGTGGAAAGGTTGAGGGTTCGCTCACCTCAATAAATTAGCGAACAGCAGCGTGAGCGTTGCGAGTAGAATCGTCGGTGCAACGCCACAGCTACCGCCGTGCTGCATCGCCGCAGGATGTTCCCCTGAAACGACGTGAAAAAATAACGATTAACACGAGAAAAATGTTATTATCGTGCTAGAAAATAATTCAGCATTATTATCTTTTTCCCATTTTCATTATAAAATACACATTTGATGCTCGTTTCTATAGATCATAAGTACATGTACGGAAATGATGAAAAAAGTTTCAATTGAGAGTGTAGTGTGTGTGATATGCTGTCGTCTACTTTTTAGGAAAAAAAAATGCTCGGATCGTGATATGGAAATTTTCACTAATTCGCGAAAATTTCATTTGCTGTTCATCTTCAATATTAAAATATACGTATAAAAGTGTATAAAGTTAAATGAAGGATTTCTATGGGATAGATGAAAATTGGAATTTGAATAAATGAATAAATGATTTCACAAACGTTATATGAATTTATGTGGATAATTTGTGTATTATAGTCCTTTCAGATTATTTCTGGGTGTTTTGAACATTTTTTTTAATTCTCATTTGGGAATTGTTTGGCCAATGTGATGCTGTTTGCGAAATTGCGACGATTGTGCATGCCACGCTCTCCCAACGCAAAAGTGTTGGATCTCATTAATCGCGCTCACGTACTAGCTCGCACCTCGTCGTCCATTTGTTTACGGTCGGCAACAAGCGCCGAGAGTTTACGCAATATATATCGTGCCTAAAACTCATCCCTGAGTCCGTTATGAGCGCGAAGAGCCGCCTACCACAATTTACGAGCAAATTGAAAATCTAATCCGGAGTCGTGTAAGTTGCCATTACGATCACGTTTCCTCTGTGAGCCGTACACGAAAGACTTCATCGATAGCCTTTAAACCAAGCACATTTCGAACAGCTTTTGCCATAAATTTAGCTAATTTTTATCAGCTCGACCGAAAGTTGCCCTAATAAATTTAAACTCGTCCGGTATAGGTCGTCGATATATATCCATGCACACCGACCAATATACACCACAACTGTGAACGAACTCAACTTTGTCATAAAGATAAATAACGGGTAATACGCAAAAGTTGGTCGTGTCATGCATGCACGCGAAAGAATAACGAGAGTTTCTTTCAAATGTAATGCCAGCCATGAAATTATGTACAGTGAAACCTGTTTCAATGGGACCTGGAGAAGTGGGAAAACCTGGATATCTGAGAATCTCAGTAAATGGGAGATCTCTATAATAAGTGGAATAAAAATCTGGTCCCTTGAAATGACACTTATCCAAGTTTCACTGTAGTTACAACGGGATATAGTACTTATACACACATCGGCGTGGTTCACTGTAGTCAGAGTTCACTATAGTGAGACTGGACTGTAAATGGGACATCTCTATAGGCGGAATAAAAATCTGGTCCCTTGAGATGCCATTTATCCAAGTTTTAGTGGAGTTACAACAGAATATAGTACACACTTATACAGTCGAGTCTCATTATAGTGAACTCTTACTACAGTGAACCACGCCGATCTCGCTACAGCGAATTTCTCCACTTCCCACCACTGACACGTAGCAACCAATCACGATTGCGTTTGGAATCACTCGCGTGTATATCTCGCGCTTGCGCATTTGACTACGCTTGATACACTGTCACTGAGTGGGGATAACGGAGAAGTTGACTGTACTGAGACTAGCCCAGTCTCGACGAGTTCACTATAGCGAGGCTAGACTGTAATTGGGACATCTCTATAAGCGGAATAAAAACCTGGTCCCTTGAGATGCCATTCATCCAAGTTTTATTGTAGTTACAACGGGATATGGTACACACTTATACAGTCGAGTCTCACTATAGTGAACTCTGACTACAGTGAACCACGCCGATCTCGCTACAATGAATTTCTCCACATCGAGACGTAAGAAATAATCACGATTGCATTCGTGATCACTCGCGTGTATATCTCGCGCTTGCGCATTTGACTACGCTTGATACTCTGTCGCTGAGTGGGGATAAGGGAGAAGTTCATTGTACCGAGACTAGCCCAGTCCCGGCGAGTTCACTATAGTGAGGCTGGACTGTAAATGGGACATCTCTATAGGTGGAATAAAAATCTGGTCCCTTGATCTCACTTATCCAAGTTTTACTGTAGTTACAATGGAATATAGTACACACTTATATTGTTTTCCCATCAATGAATTTTCGGATGATTTTAACGTAGGCAATTCTCTCGGCTATACTGTATGTACACATTTTTTGACAGCCCAAGCGTTTCTCATCCTCCCCTCGATGTACATCAATATGTATTTGTAAAAGCTGATGGCCTTTATCGAGAAATAATTCAAGTTTGCGGTCAATTTTGTAGCGTAATCAGCTATGTTTGAAATAACGTCGACGGCCAATGTGCCATATCGAACGTCCCACGATATTCTCTCTAAATTAATTATGCAGACGAACTCGCTGCGTCGCATTAATTTTCATCCGCTCACGTGGTGGTTCGACTTTGCACATACGCACGTTCAAAACACTGCATTCATTTATGTACATACAATATATGTCTTCTTAATGTTCGATAAACAATGTCCAATAATTAATCTATAATTCTAATTTACAAATTTTCATTCAAAATTTCACTATTTTATATAGAAATTGGGATTCCTTTAAATTCTTCACTTTGATCTATTTATAATATTTGAATTTTTTTTATCGCAGAGACAAAATATACGAATATGTAGGGTGGAAGGAAGGAAAATATCACGATTTCAAGAGATCAAATATACTGAATCTTTTTTGTTTTTTAATCACAATTGAAGGAAAAAAATACAATTTTCAGCTGCAATGAGGAAAAGAAATTTTTTTAGAGGGTCAAGTGGACTACTTTTACAATTATTTTTACAATTTATTAACTTATTATTAGCTTTTAATTCACGTAATTGATTGATGATTTATTTCAATTTTTTTTTAATATAGGGGAGGGTGGGGCACGACGGCCCCCTTAAGCCTTACAATTATTTTTCATAGCTTTCAATCTTCAGGTTAACTTAATTTGGTCCTATCTTGAGC
>JAPYYX010001487.1:0-24938 GCA_030522605.1 Cremastinae sp. B BG-2022a | reverse complement strand
ATGGAAAAAGAAACAGTTCGAAAACTGCAATCAATTTCCCAAAAAAAATTTTTAAAAAACATGCTTTTTTTCGGCCGATGACTAGATGTAACCCCTTAATGGATGCAAAGAATGTCAATTCTTGATTGAATTTCCTTTCATCCGTAATATAATGTTCTCGACATTAGATTTTAGAAGTTCCAGTTATCATTTGCATTTGAAATTCGATGTTCTCCTCGTGATATTCTCTTGAAATAGGACTTCTCATTTGTTACTCATCATATGGAAATCCAATCCTAATTTGAATAAATAAATAAAATCTTTGTATAGAAATTGAGCGGAATAAAATTCACCACAAAAGTTATTGAATATTGATACTCAAAATTGAATTTCCGTTCTGATTTACGTATTTAGCGATTTATATTTGTCGTCATCATAATTATGCTAGTGTCGATCGAAATATTAGCGAAAATAATTGTTTTTCAGTTCCGTGAAACGAATGATTGGATTTTAATCATTCAGCAAAACGGGCTCACTGCAACGTGAAACGTTCGACTTCTAAATTACTCGTTTCCTATAAATCATTCAAGTCCCATTAGCCTCGGTGACAATTCCTTTCAACATCCGTTACTTCCGTTCGTCTGGTCAATCATCCAGGTCCACTATGCCAAGCGCAATAGCGCTATTAAACTATTCAGAAGGATGTGAACGTGCCTCGAAAATTAGTCAACTTATCGATTTTTTTATTTCTTGCGTGTTCTTAAACGTGTTTTGTGACTCCAAAAATGAAGAAATTTTCTATCTTCAACCTAAACGCTCGATCGTCATTTGAAAGTAAAAAATTAAATTAAAATAATGAACGCTGAGGACACTTGAGTATAAAAATAGATAAACAATTCAAAGTACACGCATCAGATATGTAAATAGGTTCGGAGCGTGTACAAAATTCCAGAGCTCGAGCGTAACGGTATATCGCGACTCTGATCGAAAGGTTCGAGAATTCTGGGCGACCTTCGATTATTTAAAATGGCTTTAAATGCTCGTATACCCGAGCGAGAATGGAAGGAAGATTATTAATGAATATACTATGACAAGTCGGGAGTTACAGCGCGGTCTTGCTGCCTGAATAATCAACGTGAAATTTAATATTCAGGCAGATCGTGTCCTTGCTCCGATTTCATCGCGCATACCTCGTCTTCTAATCAACATGTGTCGAAATATGCGCCTGCATGCGCTCTGTCGCTCCAACTTTCACGTAACTTATTCAATTCCCAAGCTTCGTTATTTACAGCTAACTCATTTTCAGAGCGAGAAATTACTTATTCCGCTACAATTGAGGGGTCAACGATAAACGACCGAGCGGACAAGGTCAATTTTTGAGAAGTTCTTGAGAAAAAAGTAACCGTTTACTTTTCATTGAGAAATTTAGATAAAGGGCGCAATTGTTATTTTTTTTAATAAAAAAATTTTACCTTTCGACGACTTTAAATGGAATTTAAACGAAATTTCATAAATCGATTTGCTCCGATGAACATAAGGAAAAGAAAATTTATAACTCGTGAATGATTATTACAGATACAATACCGTATATACGTCGGAAATTGTAATATCTCATTTAAACAACTTATTAGGAATAAGTATTTTACTCCCTTTTTTCTAACTTGAAGAAATTTTTGAGGTTTTTTTTACTTCTTCATCCATAATCTTAAAATAAATCTCGGTATTTTACGACAAAGTAAAATAATTGCAAAGCAAGCGAATATTGGTAATCGTGATCTTGCACTAATATAAATATTTTTATTTGTTGACGCAGGTCACGTACTCAGCTGACCTGGCGATAGAGATCCCGGGGAATCTCAGCCAAGGCGGTTCTTGGTACCGACTCGTTTACAGTCCCGGTGTTGGTTACCCGCGACCGAACACGACGATAGCCGCGACCGATATCGTCGAGGACGTCATAAAATTTCGCGATGGGCTCGCCGGTACGAAGTACGAGTTCTGGCTTTACTACAGCAACGAAACGCTCCACGATTGGCTCACCTGGACCGCCTCGATCACGACCGGTAGGCAAAAATTATATTTACACCCGAAACTAGTTATTCCATGGATTTAAAATGTTATATATGTATATTTATGCTATTTTTATCTTCGACATGGAGGAAAAAAATTATTCAAGACATAGCTTTACAAAAATGGACTGGGGACTGATGCCTTTCACCCGAAGCGACAATTACAAACTCGACTAATCCAGAAGTTTATTTGAAAATTCTTGAAACTCGACCAGACCGACTGGACTTCAATATATTTATTATTACGGTGGAAAGGAATGACGTTGAATACTTTTTTCTTAAATTATTGCAAGTGAAAGTACACGATTTTCGATCAACATATCTCTCAATGATGTAAACATTTTATTAATAAAAACTTTCGTCGTTCCATCATCAAATAAAGTTGAGAAATATTTAGAATCGGAAAAAAATCCATTATTTAAATTATTCTCAAAATCTTTAAAATATTGTTACAAAGAGAAAGTGATTTTGATAACGTTATGTAAAAATAACTGAAGCAGCAAATATTCGATACAGACATCAAATTTTGAATAATCATTTAGAATTTTCTTTATTTGAAATAATCAAAAACATAAATAAAAATGTATTTTAGGACCAAAAATAATTAAAGGATTTTTTTTTAGCTCCGGATCCACCGTCAAATTTGACGGTGACAGCTCGCAATGGAAAGAGCGCGATCGTCTCTTGGGCGCCACCTGCACAGGGAAATTACACGAGCTTCCGGTTACAGGTCAAAAGCTTCAATGATGCTGGAAATTTACGAACGAATACCATTCCTGCGGACGCTGCTCCGTACACACTTCGAGATCTGACGCCAGGCGCGACTTACTCTCTGCAGCTTTATACCGTTCTCGATACGAAAGAGAGCGTTGCCTATACCAGCAGAAATTTTACGACAAGTCATTATCTCATTAATTTATGAAACATTTTCTTCTTAATCGTCTGGCTTTCGAGGAGGAATTGAGATTTTACAAAATCCTTGACAAAAGTGATTTTGCAGTGGTCAATTTATGAATCGTTCACTTTGGACTTTTCTCGAAAAACTTGGGAATATTTGGATTCGTACTTTTCTGAAAATTTCTCCTGTTTTAATAAATCTGCTTGAAGATATCGTTTAACCTCTCACAAAAGTATGTATTAAATTACAAGCCTTCATCATGTAGAAAATGAGAAAATTTATTTTAAAGATTTTTTAGATTATTAAATTTTTAGTTACAAATCGATGTTTTTTATAACTTCAAGAAAGAACGTTCATTAAAGTTACGATTTTAAACAGAGCATATTTCTAGAAACTTTTTCAAACCCTGTAAAAATTTTATATTACTTAATATCTGCAAACTGATAATTTACATTTAATCAAATGTAAAAAAATTTTGTCTTGTAACGATTGTAAAATAATTTCCGTAAATGCCTCCTCAAAGGACAGATTTTCATAAATTTTTAATAAAATGATTGCATTTTTTTTAGAACCTAATACTCCTGGCAAATTTATCGTCTGGTTTCGTAACGAGACGACGCTTTTGGTGCTCTGGCAGCCACCCTATCCGGCAGGAATTTACACACATTACAAAGTCAGTATAGATCCACCGGATGCGATCGAATCTGTGTTTTACGTAGAAAAAGAAGGGGAACCGCCGGGACCAGCCCAGGCCGCTTTCAAAGGCCTTGTGCCAGGTAATCGATCGAATTTCCGTATTTTGTGTCCTTGACATTTTATTATGCAACTGGTTACAACATTTCACTTGATATTTTAGTTTTAGTTTATACTCTCTATATTACAAAATTAAAAAAAGAATACAAAATTCGATCATGATGTATTGTTTTCAAAAACTTGATAACCTTTTTCAAAAAACTTCCATTTAGATGCATCAAAATAGTAAAGACAATCTCATTCCTATCTTCCTTTACTTTTTGAATACCTACATCTTTTTTAAAAATCATAAATGTGATCTGTGAGATTTTAGTTAAAAAGTAATAATCATTACTTAATGCTATTGCACTTTTTAACATTTTATTTTTATTTTTAATACATCAGATACAAAAATTGTTCTAGTTTTTGTACTTCGTATGTGTAAAATGTAGCGAAATAAAGGAAATAACTTTTTTCCGTATTTTATTTCGGTTCTGTCGAAACGAGTCTGAATGCAAAATTATTTTTTCTTAACAGGCAGAGCTTACAACATATCAGTGCAGACGGTCTCGGAAGACGAAACTTCGGCGCCAACGACCGCGCAGTACAGAACGGTCCCTCTCCGACCGTTAAACGTTACGTTTGACAGATCGTCAGTGACGTCGAACAGTTTCAATGTATTCTGGAATCCACCGAACGGTACATCGGAATTCGACAAGTATCAAGTTTCTTTGGGTGGCAATAGGAGGCTCGCACCCGTAACAAGAAATCGCGACGATGAGAGTCAATGGGAATTCAAGGATCTCGAGCCTGGCAAATCTTATCAGGTCGTTGTCAAAACCGTCTCGGGAAAAGTCACCAGTTGGCCGGCCAGCGGTGACATTACACTGAGTAAGCAATTTTTTATTTTATTTTATTGACAAATTAAAAAATTATTTTTTGAATTTCTGTAAATATTTTTTTCATTTTTGCATTCTCATTCTTTTCTATTTTTTCAATATTATAAAACTTTTTTAGAACCTCTGAGAGTAAGAGATCTCCGGGCAAACATTGACGAAAAAACAGGAATGCTTGAAATTTCTTGGAGACCAGAAAATGGAAGTACTCAGGATAGTTATAAGCTACAATATCACGAAGTCGAAACCAATATTGGAGGCGACAGCAATACTCTAATAACGAACAAAACGAAGGTATTTTTGTGGATAAAAAAATTGTATATATAAAAAACATATTTAATGAATCACACATTAAAAAATATTACATTTGCAAACAATATCTTCGCATTATTGCTCTTCGCAGATTTGATGAGTATATCCTTTTCAGATATCATAAGTATAATATCAAGCTTAATGGAACATTCAGTTAAAGTCCACTAATATAACAGAATACACGAGTACAAATACCAAAAAATAAATATATTTATGAAATTGAAAATGTCATAATTTTTCAGGTGACGTTGGAAGCTCTCTTGCCTGGACGAAATTACTCAATAATCGTTCAAGCCCTCAGTAACAAAGTAGAATCGAACGAGACAGTTTTGTTCCAAGTGACGAGGCCATCGAGTCCAATAATAGAAGATAGAAAATCAATCGAGAGGGGACTGAACATTTCGTGGAAGAGTGACGTTAATTCCCGTCAAGAAAAGTTCAATATAACGTACATAAGAAATGACACCGGCGAGGAAAGAACCGCCCTGACGACCGAATCTCACATCGCGCTCCAAAATCTCTATCCCGGAGCTGGATATCATGTCAAAGTCTTCGCCATTAGCCATGGACTCAGAAGCGAGCCTCACGATTACTTTCAAGCAGTTCGTGAGTGACTTGGACCAATTGCTCAATAAATATTTTTTCTTTCAATTCAAATACCAAAATTCAGGATGAATAATTGAACATTTTTAAGTACTTCACTATTCAAAAATTTTTATAAAATCGTAAAAAGGTTTTAAGCTGTACCATTGTAACGTCAGTATTGTAACATCAGTTTTGTAATTGTTTTTGTAGTTGTTGATATTACAGTATTGATAATAATGTTGAATGAATTTCAGTTCCTCATCCACCTCAACATTTGAGAATCGAGAAGGTAACGAGCAATTCCGTGCTCGTTCAGTGGACATCACCGCTCGATTCATTGTTCACGGAGTACGCTATAAGATATCGAACGGAGGACGATCCGCATTGGATCAAATTACCAAGCGTTAAGGTGACCGAGGCTGAGGTCACGGACATGACACCCGGCGAAAAATACACCATTCAAGTGAATACTGTTAGTTTCGGTGTTGAGAGTCTTTATCCTCTTCAAGTTAATCATACAGTCCGTGAGTAAATGATCATTGCAAAATAAATACTATTAAAATATTTTGAATTTTTATATATTTGCTATTCCGTATCTATATTCATATCAATAAAAATGAATATGACATATCAATACAAAGATGTGAAAATAGGAATAAAATAAATAAAAATGTTTTTAGGTCCAAATCCCGTATTGAACGTAACACCGATTGTCGATTCCACGAACGTGACACTCGAATATCCCCGTCCGGAGGGTCGTATCGAAGCTTACGTTATAAAGTGGTGGCCGGTCGATAATCCTGATGACGTGAGGATGAAAAATGTCACCGAGAGTAGCGATCTATTGGACATGTCTTACGACGAAAATTCGATACGAGTGGAGAGAATTCTCGTCGGCGATCTAATGCCAGGTGTCGAATATTCGTTTAGCATTTTCACTACCTCTTACGATCTTGTCAGTGACACGATCAATCTCACATCAAGGACAAGTGAGTAACTAAACAGTTTTTTATTTAACAATTGTGTATTAATATTATTTCTTTGCGTGTAAAATTTTGTATGAGCGAAATTAATTTATTAATTTTTCGTACGAATTGGCGTAGAATGTTTTCGTAGCATGGTTTTCTGAGAATTTTCTTTTTTGCATTGCATTTGAAATTAAAAAAGTCTCTCGAACGTTTAAAAGATCAAAATACTTCGAATATCAAATCGACTTGGTTTGATCCAACAAAGGAACAAGGTAGATTCATTTTGTCGTACAAAAACGACTTTTTATAGAATTCTATAAAAACTTTCGAAATCATTGTTTATATCACATAAAAACGTACCGAAAGTCTCAAAAAGTAAAATTGTTTCAAATATCCTGGGATTGGCTCCAAAAAAGTGCCAGGTAGCGTAAGATCTTTTTTTTAATATGAAAGAATTAGAAAAAATCGAAAATGGCTTAAATCGTAGTGCCTCTAATCCAATCGGAAGTGGTCGTCGTCGTGGATCGCGATCTTCCTGATTCATTGACGTTGCGTTACACCCCGACGCCTATATTGTCATCGAGATTCGATCTGTATCGTTTCCGCATAAGCGACGAGGTAAACACAACGAAGGAACGTCTCGTCGATGAGACCGACACGAAAGTTACTTTCGACGGTCTTACGCCGGGAAGACTTTACAATGTGACCATGTGGACGGTCAGCGCAAACGTCGAGAGTCGACCGCTCGTTAAACACGACCGGCTCTGTAAGTTTCTTTTATTTTCATTAAAATATTTTTTTTCGCGTTGTAATGCATGGAATTGTTAGTGTTTTCTCATCTGACCACATGACTCAGGTAATGTATGGATGTTTCATTTAAAAACGAAAATAAAATTCCGTAAATAGAGTCATTTTATTTTTAATTGAAAATTTTATATATTGAAAAAAACATGACAATGATTAGTACAGCATTCAAATAGATTAAATTAATACTGAAAATTGTTCCAAACATTATTTTTCATAAGAAATAAAGAATTTTTTCAAAACATAATATGATCATTTAAATAACATTTTTATCTATATTTAGATCCGGAGCCGATAACAGCGATCCACGCAATCGACGTTAATGATACGAGGATAACGTTGACTTGGGATGTACCGAGGGGCGAGTATGACGCTTTTGAAGTTCAGTACATAAACAGCGAGGGTGCGTACGTGCAGAACATAACGTCTCTGAACGCGATTACCATCTCGGATTTGAAGCCTCACAGAAATTACACGTTTACTCTGGTCGTAAGATCTGGATCGGAATCGAATTATCTTCGAAGATCGTATCCTCTGAGTGCGAGTTTCACAACGAGCGAGTCGTATCCGGGTAAAGTCGAAAAATTCCACCCTACTGATATTCAACCGAGCGACATTAGCTTTGAGTGGTCGTTACCCAGCCAAGAACAAAACGGTGTCATACGCAGATTCAGTATTACATATGGATTGGAGGTAAATTAATTGAATTAAGTAGAAAGAAATTTTGAATATGTCAATATTATAATAATAGATAAAGATGGAAAACAGATCTTAATTTTGAAATATTTCAGCATGTGAGACATTTAAAAATTGTATTAAAACGTAGAAGTCAAAAGGAAAATTATTATCAGATGTCATATCAGACAGCATATCGATAAATTTTCGAAAATATATCATTTTCATTTTTATTATTTCAGGGCTCAACTCACACCCAAGTGCGGAACTTTACACCGAACGAGCTTCGAGGAGTGATAAAGTCACTAATACCGGGTAAAACGTACGTTTTCCGAATACAAGCAGAAACGAAGATCGGATTCGGTCCGGAGGCGACTTGGAGGCAAAAAATGCCAATTCTCGCACCTCCAAAGCCTCAGCTCACGGTCGTACCGACCGAAGTCTGCAGAAGCAGCACAACCATACAGATACGATTCCGGAAGAATTATTTCAGCGAGAAGAATGGTGCGGTCACGTCTTACACGATAATCGTTGCCGAGGATGATAGTAAAAATGCTTCGGGTCTGGAAATGCCCAGTTGGAGAGATGTTCAAGCTTATAGTATTTGGCCACCTTATCAGGTAACATTTCTCGACTATTTCATTTTTTATAATATTTAAGAATTTTAAAACTATTACTTCTAACAGATTCACAATTTTTGTAACATTTTTGGGAGATTCCAGGATCCAAAATATTTCTTAATGATGAAAAAAAATACACTTAGTTGGTTATCGCAAATAGATTTAAAAAACCTTTGCATCATTGGAACAAAAAATTATTAGGTTTTTTTTTCTAAAAAAAAATATCAAAAACAGAGTTTCTATACAACATTGATTCAATATTAAATTTCTATTCATTTTAGCTACAGGTTACAAAATATATATTTAGAAAAACAAAAGTGTTGTTGTTTCCAATATGTAAATTCAAGCTCGATATTTTCTAACCGAGCGAAATAAATTCGTATCGAGAAGAAACATGTTTTTGTGCTATATGTCGTGACAGCGCATTAGTTATCCTCACAAGCGTAAATAAGAATGATCACGTTCGAGAATTACATCTCACGTTCTCGAAGCGACCAATATGTAGATGAATAAGAATAGCAAGCTGCTAAGTAATTAAATGCAAAAAATCATAGCCGGTAGACTCGTAGAGCGATTACACTTCGCACGTTGGGTTTACCTGACGCATTTGCACGAGAAAACTCGTTGCAGTTTGTCCACAAATGACTCCAGTCTTCATTCGCGAGCGTTACGTGTCGTTTCTTTGAAAAAAGAATAAACAAAATCGAATTCACTCCGATCAGTTTAAAATTTGATCGATTTTTCTACATTTTTCAAGAATAAACAAATATTTGTGAAACGATGGACAAGATCTACAATATTATTATCAAATCTGGAAAATTAATTGCCAAAGTATTTGTAATATTTAAGGAATTAAGTCGAGTACGGATTGAAAAGTGTGATAGAGTGAATTAATTTTTACAAATTTTTTTCAAGGTGATGGAACCTTATTACCCTTTCAAAAATGGCTCTGTTGAGGATTTCACCATCGGTTCGGAAAATTGTGACAACAAAATTGGATATTGCAATGGACCACTAAAGTCTGGCTCGACTTATCGCGTTAAAGTTCGTGCCTTCACAGCGCCAGATAAATTTACCGACACGAGTTACAGTTTTCCAATTCAAACAGGTAATAAAATGAGAAAATTATTTTTTAGTTTCAATTTTTCATTTGACGTTTATTTATGTATTTCGAAACTGATATAACCGTGAAGAATTATAATTTATCTTCAAGGATCGAAATTTAATATTTTTAAATGATTTATTGTTTGATAAAAATGTTGTATGAAAATTATCCCTCATTTTTGTGAATATGTCTGGCCGTAGGATTACTCGTGGCAGGTGAGAAAATGTTTGTCAGCAAATTGTGATAAAAAAAATTCAAATCGTTGGTACAAGTAATTATTGAGTGGTTTAGTGTTCTTCGTGCCACAATTAAAGATATTTTCCGATTTTCTAGCGATGTTTTTTTAAGTAATTTATTGAATAAACATTTTTTTAATGGCAGATAAAGACAATACGGCAATAATCGTTGGAGTTACCGTGCCATTGGTTTTACTATTGACTCTCCTGGGAATTGGATTGCTAATAAGGCGGAGACGTAGCCAGGGTAGAAAGACAACGGAAACCCGAGCAACGGACAATTTATCGTTGCCTGATAGCGTTATCGAAACCAGGTAAAAATTATTCATGTATCAAAAAAATGGCAAATTCATTCCATAATGTATGAGAAAACAATTTCAAAAAGAACCTCATTTTTAACTGTGTTTTGAATTTATCGATGCCTGATAGCATTGTCCAGACCAGGTAAAAATTATTAATTTATTCACAAACAATATTGTAATTTAATTTAATATCCTTCTTCAGAAAAGAAATATTTAACGGAGGACTTTATTTTCAATTTTTTTAGATTAATAATTGCCTGATAGCGTTATCGAAATCGAATTAAACTAATCTATTTCATTCACGATATATTTGAAAAAAAAGAGTTAAATTTAACATTTTTTTCAAAAGCTTGTCGTTACCTGATAGCGCTATCGAGACCAGGTAAAAATCGTTCATTTTTTTCAATTTCACTGTTGAATGAATGTTAATTTTACTTACTTTTATTCGTAAGAAAAAATTATTAGTGAAAGCGTTACATTGTGACTTTTTTTCAAAAGCTTATCATTGCCTGATAGCGCTATCGAGACCAGGTAAAAATTGCTAATTTCACAATCAACTTTTTTTTGAAAAGAAGATAATTAATTTTAAATTCAATTATATTACTACGAAAAAATTGAAACAGTAGTTACCATTCATTTTTTATTATTATTACAGTCGGCCAATAAGAGTGGACAATTTCGCCGAGCATTATAGAATAATGTCTGCGGATTCAGATTTCCGATTCTCCGAGGAATTCGAAGAATTGAAGCACGTGGGAAGAGACCAACCGTGCACGGCGGCTGATTTGCCTTGCAATCGTCCGAAAAATCGTTTCACCAATATTCTGCCATACGATCACAGCAGATTTAAGCTACAACCAGTTGACGACGAGGAAGGCTCGGATTATATAAACGCGAACTACGTTCCCGTAAATGTTTTTTCTTTTTTTCGGATGAAAAGGGTTATCGGCTTCTGAATATTCTTACCAAGAATTCATTAACTGTACCCTGAAACATTGAATTTTGCAACTGAGGGACATTTTTCAAAATATTTTTTTTCCAGATTTTGTAATATTCATTTTCTTAGTCTCTGATTTTAAAATCGATATTGTTTCTACAATAATTCAAGAAGCTCGCATAACATCAACATTAAAAAATTAAATTGAATAAATAAAAAGACGAGGTTTCAACTCAAGAATTAAATGCCTTAATAGTTAATTTCTTAAATTAAATATTTAATTTTTTAATCTTGACAGGGACACAATTCACCGAGGGAGTTCATCGTAACTCAGGGTCCTTTGCATTCGACGCGAGACGATTTTTGGCGGATGGTCTGGGAGAGCAACAGCCGAGCTATTGTTATGCTTACGAGATGCTTCGAGAAGGGTCGCGACAAGTGCGATCATTACTGGCCAGAGGCTACCTTGCCCGTTTATTATGGTGATATAAGCGTCACGATACTCAATGAAGCACGATATCCCGATTGGAGCATCACGGAATTTATGCTTTGCAGAGTAAGAGAAACAACTTATATTTTCCTTTAAAATTTTTAATAATTCCCTGGAGTTACCAATAATTAGCCAGAATATTTCACTAATAAATTTATTTTTTTTCGATAGCATTGAATTCGATTTCTTATACTGCAAGAATGATTGAATAGTCCTACGTTATAGATATGTGGTGAAATAATTTTATGAAATTTACAGGGTGACGTGAAGAGAGTTATTCAACATTTCCATTTCACGACGTGGCCAGATTTTGGTGTGCCAAGTCCGCCTCAGACGTTAGCGCGATTCGTGAGAGCATTCAGGGAACGAGTACGACCGGACCAGAGGCCGATAGTCGTGCACTGCAGTGCGGGTGTCGGTCGTAGCGGAACTTTCATAACCCTCGACAGGATACTCCAGCAAATTCTCGTCTCAGATTACGTTGATATATTCGGTATCGTTTGGGCGATGAGGAAAGAGCGTGTTTGGATGGTGCAGACTGAACAACAGTACATTTGCATACATCAGTGCCTACTCGCCGTTCTCGAAGGCCAGGACACGACTGGACCGCCTAGAGAAATTCACGACAATCAGGGATTCGAAGGTATGAAACTCGATTTTTTTCCATTTTTTGATGTTCGCCCCTTTTTTTACAAAAAAATATGAAAGTATCCAAAATTTGAGTATCTCAAAATATTTCCTCGAAAATCACGACAATTGGAAATTCTATTAAATAGCTTTCAGCTTAAAGATTCATAGGAATAAGAATCATTTTCTTGAGATACTTTTAATAAATCGAGTAATGTGAAAAAATAGTTTGAAATTTTTTTTTTTTGAAGCTACGTTTTTTTTACAGAAAACTAATAGTAATTGAAAATATTAGACAATGAAATGAGAATTTAATAAAATGACTATTTGATTAGTCTTTGCAAATATAAAAAAATGATTTGGACATTAATTATTATCAAGTGTGCGGTAGGATAATTTTGGGACTAATGGTGAAGGAAAATTTGGTTTTGGTTTCGATGGGATATGGTGATGGTTTCAGTAGAAAAGAAAATGATCCACCAAATAAATAATTTCTGTCTACAAAAGAAATGCAGGAAATAGTAAAAAAAAATTGATAATCACTTGTTTAGCATTTACTTGAATGGTGAAAAATTCTGATAATCAAGATTGTGTCTGTTACCATAATTTCCAAGCTGTAATAGTTTTACCAATGAGCAGAAAAAAAATGATCATAATTTTTCCGGTTTTAGAGAATCATTAAAAGTTTTGAAACATTTCCTGTATTTTCTTATGCCAATCTTTACGATTAAATATTCTTTATATCCGTTTTGCCCCGTTTTCTTTCCCCTCCCCTGCGTAATTGCAAACACGTTGAACCTTTGAATCCAGGCAAAAATCGAAGCTCGGTCGAAAGCGCTAAGAGCCCAGCTGAGGATGAGAAGGAGAGGTGACCTTCGAACTCTGATGGCTCCGACGACGGTAATTTCGATCGTTGCCTTCGTTCCAGTTGCACGTTCGTTATGTCGAATCGTTCGTCGCGCATAGGCGACCTATTAATATCTATACATATTTATTCACTACGCATGTGCATCGATAGTTTCATTAATTTTTAATCGGTAAACCAATTTTTAAGGATGTTGAGTTTGCCTTCCCATGTTCGTAAAAATTAAATAACTAAAAATAGTTTCTACATTTTTTAAAAATAAAATTACTCGATATATTTCTAGAATGTGCTTTTTATAAAAGTGATTTTTTCTTGTCTTCAGAATATTCCATAAGAATATATAATAACGAATGCTTTATTTTCAATTGAAATGCGCATAGTGTATTAATTGTGATTTTTCATGAAAATTCTTATTTATTGTCAAATTTTTACACGTTTGGCGTACATTATGTAATCAAACTTAATTTTTTCAGAGTTTCATGGATTTTAATATTTAAATTTTGAAGTTATAACTCAACACCCTTACACAAAGCAAATTAATTGTTATTATTTATTATCCATTTTTTCGTATTTAGTACTCGATTGTATGAGTGTGTTTTTATTTCGCTAGGATTGCTGACAAAAGAGTGGCTTAATAAAAGTAAATATTGTGACGAGCATGCTGAGCAGAACATGAGGAAAAAATCTAATCTACCTCAAATTCTCATGAATTTAAAATCAAATATATTATTTTTCAGATGACGAGGGAATTGCTGAGTCGGGAATGTGAAACGGAGCCCCCAGCGAGGATAAATCTCACGACGAAGAATACGAAAAAGACACGTGCGACGTGAAAATATTCGAGATTAAAAAGCTTGGCGATTGATCTCACGAAAAAAAGCCTCTCGAGGACAACGAGGGAACGAAATTTCCTCAAGAATGAAAAAAAAAATGTATGAGAGGCGTCAAATACTCATGGAAAAATTGATTGACTATTTTTTCGACTAGAAACATGTCAATTTGTATTTTAGCTGAAATTCGAAACAAGGAAGAACATATTTATCTTCTTCTTTCGCGTATTAACGAAAAATGTCCCTCACGCGGATGAAAGTTTCGAAATTTCGATCATAGCGACGAGATGAGATAAAAAATAAAGAAAAAAACCACGTGTCCGTCCAAGAGCCGTTCTAGACGTGCCAAGAGTTGACTCATTCATATCACGAGAAAAGAAACTCTCACTAGTAGAAAAAAAATTCATTTTTTAATGTAAAAACGTAAAATTAGCGCCTGATCGAATGTACGCATGTAAATATTTTATTCCGAGCGCAGGAGGAAAATGAAACTCGAGCTAAAAGTGGGAACAAGAAACTCGCACAAAAAAAGCGTCAAATTAAATTAAAAAAGTCAGAAATAAACCACATAATCTCTTTTTGTAACAATTTTTCCGAATTTTTCGATAGTACTTAATTCATTTTTTTAGAAAACAAAAAAAATCTAATCGATGGGAGCGAGATGAGAGAAAAATTGAATCTCTAATGAAATAGAAAAAAAAGATGAAGTACTCGGTAAAAACGAAAAGAAAAAAGCCATTCCAGAAGACTCGTGGGCGAACAAAGTCTCACGAGACTCGAAAAAAAGTTCATTCTCCTATTTTTTTTCCCTCCGCGTTTTTTTTCCGACGAGAACAAAAAGAATCGCGCTTCCGAATCTTCTGTACGAATGGACCACTCTGTACATATCTTCCGAGTAAAAACTAGCGATTAGCTCTCGTGGGTCGAACGAGAGATAAAGAGAGAAAAAACTAATAATACTTTTAGCGAAGATTTATTGTTGTTACCGTATTATTATTGTTATTATTAATTAATGATTAATTAACGCTTAACTGACGAATATACTGTACAGATAATGTGTATGTACGACATCGATGTATTTTTTTTTCGTCGCCATTCTAGTTTCTTTTTTCGCTGTCCTCGTATCGTTGTCATTATTATTAATATTTTATTATTATATAAAGCGATGAGTTTGGAGTGGAAGGGAAGCAAGTGAAAAGACGTTTAATCGAAGGTTGGGCCGTATTCCATATTAGCCTTAAGGAAATGATCATTAAGTTTAAAAGTCACGATCGAGAGATCAAAAATGGAAGAGCGTGACCGTGACGAGAGTGAAAGATTTTTAGGATTTTTTTTAGAGATTTTGAGGAGAGTTTTAGGAATCACCGAACGAAAGAAAGAGAAACACATATCACGAAGATCGGTCGCGTGAATTTCCTCATTTTTCTGTGAAAGTGCCGATACAACAACAGGAAGAGACAATTTATATGCACAGACAGTCCTGGAAATCAATGTTGATTTTTAATAATTCTTTAGCTGTACAATATTCGACTAAAATAATTTGATCGACTCGAAGATTGAAGGCTTTTCAAAATTATTTAAAATTTTTTTTAACGCGATTATAATATTAAATATCAAATATTGTTCGAAAATGATACTAAAAAATTTAAATCGGAAAAAGTCAAATGCGTGAAGATTTCTATTTTATGTGTTCTTACAAATTTTCGTATGGAAGATAGTTTTCATTTTTTTGCATAATCTATAAGAGACCGCAGAAAGACATAAAAAGGGTAATATTTAAATATTTAATTAACAAAAAAGTGTTAAATTGAAAAGTATTTTGACTTTTTTCGATTTGAATAAATACTGAACAGTTATGAACGAGTGAAAATCGGCTGGATGTTTATCGATCTAAAAAAACTTCTGATCTTAAATTTTTATCTTCAAAACAATTTTATTGACAGTGAATTCTAGGACAGTCTGTAAATATATATTTATATATATAAATAAATGTATGATAATACTTGCGTTTATGCAACGGGGATAACGAGCAATTTTTTTCGAGATACTTTCTCGAGGCACGACTTTACGTTAATTCTGTGATAAAAATAAAAGGCGAACGTTACGACCGCTCAATCGAGCACTCGCTTCGGTCTCGTCGTAGGAAAAGCTCGAATGATCAACTTTGAACGAAATCGAGCGAGACTTGAGAAAAAAATTGAAGAATAAAATGAGAAAAAATATGTTTTCTTTTTACCTCTTCACTGTAAAAATCGCTGGTCTTCCCCCCCAGTAAACTCCGTCAGCTTGTGCCAACGAAATTTATACGCGACGCATAAAAAAAAGAAAACAGATAAATATTAGAGAATATCGATGTCATCGATTCTCGAAATTAATCGTGCTTCGCCACGTTTAAAAATTATATGTATTATAAACGAATATATGTAAGTAGAGCTTTTTGTAACGCAAAAATCGTCGACGATTCAAATTTCGCAACGCCAAGTTTATTTTATTCGATATAGAAAAAATTATGGAGTAAACTGTGTAATAGAGCGTTGAGCATAACAAATAATTTCGAATTTATTCAGGAAAAAGTCACAAAAATTAATTTAAAAAATGAATAGCGGTTAGTTTTTAATAATAAAAAAAACGTTGATATTTTATTGTAAATTATAATCTGGACTGATAAATAATTGATCAGAATTGTTCTTACCAAAAATGCTCAACCTTGCTATATTCGTTTCGTCTCGCATGTAATGTGTACAAGTTTTGGCTGATTTGTCTCGCGGCAAAAAAAATCAAGCTTGGGGATTCATCGAGAGCAGAAACTAGTCATCTTCGTCTGTCATTTGCGCGGGTGCGTGTGTGAGAGCGAGCGATGATGAAAAGAATTCCGCTATGAATCAGTATGACACGAAAAAAAAGAACAAAAAAAATGCCACACACGTACGATAATAATGATTCTTCCATTAAAATCTGATGAAAACAATAATAACAGCTGTAAAAATTTATTACCACAAATCCTTTCTTCCTTCCCGTCCTGATTTTATCCAATCTTTTGAGAACTATATAAAATTTTTAGTGATAGATCTATGAACATTTAATTTAATTTGCGCAAAACTGATTATTTTTTAAGAAAAATTTTTCATTGCTTTTTAAAAATTAAATTTTAATTCATACGAGTATTAATATTTTCCCTTCGCTCTATTAACTTCAGAGAGCTCGGTAATTTCAAAAATGCGAACATGTTTATGCCATGAGGTGTATTTTCATGTCATTTTTGTTGGAAGGGGATTTTTTCCTACTTTGTTCTGTTTATTTCAAGCTGGATATTCGATATCCGTGGATTTCGCGGGGGAAGACGCTGTAGCCGGATATGCAGGGGCTTGGAATGCGCAGGTAGAGGGCACGTTTTGTTTCGTGCTGGAGGATCGCTTCGACAACGAGGATTTGCTTTCCAACGGAAAAGAGGCTCTTACGTTCGGCTCAGCTGTCACGTTTCCGTTTCCCGAACGATCTGCGATGCAATCGTTTCAATTATATATCATTATCATTCTTTTTTATCTCATTTGTCTCCCATTCAAAACTTTTCAGTTTTCTTTTTAACGAATGCGAGTTTTTATTTTTGTAATATTAGATATTATTTTTAGTTCTAATATTTCTTTGCAGATCGAAAATTTCCAAATTTTTTTTACATTTAATTTTTTTTTGTTTTTTATTTTTTTTTTTCGTCACAGAAACGACGAAAGAGATCTAATATAATTCGATACTGCGTGACTCGATCAAGAAGTTCAACTTTAAAAATATTTGCTCACTTTTCCATTGATTAAATATTCTGGAAAAGAGTCCAGCGTTATTGGAATTTTCGGTAGAATTTTCATCTTCCTGAGTCCCCGTTGATTTCCTACGAAACATGTGACTCAGGGCGCCGCTCCGAGAATTATTGAAAAGTTTTCTAGGCTCTCCATTCTTATCGACGAGCTTCAGCATTCTTCCGAGTGAATTAGTTTTCTCTTTTCGAGATTGTTGGTCCTCCTCGGAGTATTTCGTACTCGTTTCCGATTTCTCCTATATTTTTTTCAAGCAGAGTTCGTAAATGAAACAACTTTCCTGCCAACCTCATTAACGTTTTATTTCATTTTCTGGAATTTTGTCCATGATTTTTTTTTAGAACGTGATATGCAGGATACATTACAATGAAATTATTGCATGTATTTATTTTTCATTGATGTAAATAATTTAAGAAATTTTGAAGGATTGCCAATGACGGACAAATTTGTTTATAAATTTTTGAGATTACTTTCGTGAAAGAAACAAATTTTCATTCGGAGAGTGAATAAATTCAAAATAATTAGAAAGTAACTTTTTCAAAAATTTAAGTTTCGATAAATTTCGGTGATTCATTTTTTCAAAAATCGATGATCAAATGAAATCGGATTAAGAACAAAATCATTCGGAATAAAATATAGAGGAATAAAAAATATTCAGTATTGGACATTTTTTTGAAACATGTTTTTTTTCGGTCTGGCAATTAAAATCGAATTAAAGAAATACCAGTAAATTTTCCGATAAGCAGCAGAACCGAATCTACCATAAAATTCTTATCTACCGAAGAACGTAAAATACACCGAACACAACCAGAATAATAGAAAAAAAACACGAGCCAAAAAAGCGTTCGATGGGAGAAAACAGAAATGAATAAAAATGTAACATATTACACTTTCGTTCGTAATCTCGTTGCTTCTGTTGTTTTTGAGCTTAAACATTTTTCCCATCCGGTCAAGGGTTAAACTTTTAAATTTTCCAGCATCCTCTCGGGTCCTCGATAATTTTCTTTCAAGTTCCGGTGATCCCTGAGTTTCCGGGAATACGTTTTCCTTTTTCACGTCGCCTGTGAATGCGAATAAACAGGTGAATTTTATTTTAAGGCACCAGAAATTTATGTCCTCTGGAGTCAAGTATTGACTCTCACACACCAAAAAAAAATGGATTAAATAAATCTATTTTTACAGCCCTCGACGAATCCGATTTTATCAGCGTCAAGGGTAGAAAAATATTGGAATAAATCGAAAAAATGTATATGCATGCAGGTGCAGAGAAAAAGCAAGAGCGAAGTGGTGTCATTTGTAAAGAGAGGATTTGAGGCCGTCGGTCAAATCGAGGCATCGATTAAATCTCAAACCTTAGATCTGACAGTACCTCATTCACAAATAAATACGGAAAAAAATGTTTTTTTTTTTGATAAATCAAATTTGTATGACCAACTTTGTTTGTCCGGTTCATCTTGACATTTGTCCATGGAGAGCTTCGACATGACGCAAATCGGGAACTCGCAGAAAAAATTGAAATGAATAAATTGTGAGAGACCGACGAGAAATCAGGCCAGAGTCGATGCGGCTCCTCTTTTGTTCATTTTTTGAAGATAGTCGTTTATTTTTAATTTCATTATTTACCAGCGGCTCTCAGCGGATTCCGCTGAACTTTTATCCATCGACTGATCCAGTCTGTTGCCAAACTATACACATGAGCCGTTTTAATCCGATATTTCCGATGATGAATGAAGACTTTATGAACGGGGAATACTTTTTATTCGTAATCCAATATCAGTTTCATGGTTGTATTCATCTTTTAAAAAATACACTTTCAAACGAAATTTACCTCAATCGTTGATTTTAACCGTCAAATGAGAGGACTCGAAATCATTACATTACATGCACACGTCAATTTTTGTAGCTGCAAAATATGAGCAATATTTAGATTTTTTTAGTCGTGCTCAAAGCGAGTTCATACTTTTAATTCTTATAATATTTTTGAATACTTTTTGCAACATTTTAATTCCGATACAAGTCTATATATTTATTTTTACGAAAAACTCACAATTTATTATTAATTGCATTTATATTGTTCTAGAGACAAGATCTTCAGAGAATATTTGAAAGAACGAAAAGTTCGCGATGGATTTTCCACCCCGAGGATTGAAATTTCGAAGAGAGGTCTGTTTGGACTTTAAAATTGTTTAGTTATTCTTTTCCCACCTTTTACTTTTACGCTCTTCCTAGTTTTTTCTTATGACCTGATTTTCCGGTATCTTCGTCTTGACCTCGGGTCCGAATGAATTTATCGGCCTTTTTTTCAGTAGCGAAAAAAACCTTTTTCTCCTTCAGTTTCTCGCGTGATAAATCGACGGGCTCGAAATAAGTCACGACAAGTTTCTCGCCCGTTCGCTCGAAGGACTCATTTCTATACCCTATCGAGATCTTTCCTCTCTCTGACTTCCGCGACCCTCGCGTCCACGGTAATCCTTTCTTTTTTTTTACTCTCGATATCCTTTTCTTTTTTATTTCGACTATTTTCCTTTTTTTTATATCCGGTTCACAAAATTTTTTCTCGTCAAATCTGTCCTTCCGGAGATAAAAAAAAATTGGCACTCGCTCATCGGGGCGATGTTGAAAGGAATCGTTCACCTATTTTTCTCGAGGAGTCGTAGAATTTCAAGTTTTACTCAAAAAAATTCCTGTCAGCACGAAAAAGAGCTTCCATTTATTTTCATCTTTTTTATATAAAATTTTTGGTGAATAAATTTTACATTCATGATGTAAAAAAGATTCCGATGCAAATTATTATTTTTTCAAATATTTAATACCTCAGTTAAATATAAAATTTGTATTTTAACGATCAGTTTTTGATTTTTTCAACAAGAACTCTTTTACAAATACTTTGACAAAGGACATAAGTACGCTCGTGAACGAGTTTTATTTTTTTGAAATCACCTGAAATTCGGTAGAATGAACCTATTCAAAAATTGGATAAGAGACGTCAAAGAGCACGTATTCCGTGTAGGGGGCGGGCTTGAAATTCCGAACTGTAAATGACCGGAAAGCTCAAAATTCCGAAATTATCAACGAGTCCTCATATTTCGTTGGATAATTTCAATACCAAAATTCGAAGTTTTGAGCCTTCTGATTTTTCCAAGTTTGGAACTTCAACTCGGCCCCCCGTGTAGCTGTGAACATTTTCATGGAACTTTGTTAAAATACGCGTTTTCACGACTTTCATGCAACACCGTGCGTTGTATCGCGCGAATAAAAACTTTTATTTTTTCATCTATCGGAGCTGAAATTGCTGTGGGTTGAGCTCTTCGGCGAGAAAAGGCAAGATCCTCCGTTTCTCGTAATTGTTTGCGATTAGGAGTCACCGGGAGAAGTGCGTATAGACGCGGAAAGGGAGAGAAAATAGAGACGTTAAAGAGACAGGAATTTCGAAAGATACCCACCGAAAACGAGTCGTATACGTTCGTCAGATATAAGGCTCACGGAGTCGAGCTTGGTGTAAAAGCGAATAGGCGAAGAAAAGGGAAAGAGCATCGAGCTATCTCGTTATCCTTTCCGGAACGTTGTACAAGTTAACTCGAGGATACCAGTTCCAGGCTCGGTATAAAACTTCTTTCTTCCTTTTCCATGTTCCTTCTTTTTTTCCATGTATACATATATACATATACGTGGACAAAAGTACAGATATAAAACGAATAAATGTACACGTCTATCTATCTTTCTTTTCCTCCCTCTATAAACTGAATTTTATCGCTCGCCAGGGACACGTACAAAATCCCCTGTAATTTTCGCGTATTGTTATAACATACTTTTCCCAAATTTCTTCCTGGGGTGAAAACGTTCTCGCGATTGTTTCAAAAACAATGTTAACACCGGCTCAATTTTATCATCGGGCTTCGGACAGCAGCAACGGTCGAGAGTTACGTCCCGACTGATGAGCGGTTCCACTCGTTGAATTTTGATTCTTGAAGGAAATTTTTGGGCGAATAGAGTTAGAGCGCGATAAATCGCGTGGCTCATTTCTGCCTCATCGTGCGCGCTCTCTCGTACTTTCTTTTTTTCTCGAACCATCATATCCAGCTCTCTCGCTTTTTTTTCTCTCGAGTATCCTTTATAATTGTGAGTACTTTGTCTTCTGGCTGCCGAGGAAGGAGAGGAAAAAGGCTGCGAGGGAACAAAGTGTTTCACGGAGAAACGAGACTCGAGAGGAATTGTCTGCTTTTTTTTTCTTCCTCTTCTTCATCTTGTTCTTCTTCCTCCATTTTTGTTATTTATTTGAAAAGTGAGCGATGCCTAGGTAGCTGCTACACTCGGAGCAGGCATCGATGGAAAAATGTGTCTGAACGTCCGCCCGTGCGCGCGAGTTCTTTCTGCGAGACGAAAAAACGAGGACGATGCTTTCCGCCAGGAGCATCGAACTCCAAGGAGGAATATAATCTCGTTAGTCGAAGGTCGTCTCGCGCTTCGTGTATACCCGATGAATTTTTCGTCTTTTTAGAGATCGTTAGCTCTCTCGCCTCTTTACTTTCCTATCTATCGCGCGAGCTGCACGCGAACTGTCGTCGACGAGAGCTTATTCCGATCTCTCGCGAAGACTCATTTTCCGGTCTCGAGCCACATATTAACCCTGGTCGAAACCCGAATCGTTCATTTTACAATGCTTCATTTCTTTTGATCCTCGCAATTTCTTATTTGCAATTTAAAATGTTATCTTGTATGAGAAAATTTGTAACTTAAAATTTTGCCATTTGACAAAAATATGTACCAGCCGTATAATTTCATGACATCTCTCTGATAAGTTTTTGGAAGTGTTTTATATCTACTTAAAAACAGCACATATGCTGTAAAAAAAGGAGGCAAGTATACATTTACGGGATTATACTCCAAAAGCTGTAGTAGAAAATATGTTGTAATACTTGAATCGATTTCACTAATGTAATTCGTAATCTAGAATTTAGGGAAAGAGTCGAAAAATTTGAAAGTAATGTCACACAAAGAAAAATTTAATATTGATAAAAAAAGTCGATCTAAAGACTTGCCGAGTTCTTTTACTCCAGTGAATGAAGCTGTCCTAAAACTCGGCAAGTATTTAGTTCGAATTTTTTTTATGAATATTAAACTTTTGTTTGTATGACATTACTTTAAAATTTTTCGAATCTTTCCCTAAATTTTAGATTACGAATTATTTTAGTGAAATCGCTACAACTTTTGGGGTATAATCCCGCAAATGTACTTGCCTCTTTTTTACCACGTTTCTATTAACTTTTTGCTTGGTGCAAATTTTTTTTTTATAGCATATGTGCTGTTTTTGGGTAGATTTCGTCTCTTTTTGCGCAGCCAGAGTAACATTGGAATTCCGTGGCACTGTATTTTTATCTGTAAAATTTGCAATTTTTTCATATGAAATAATTATTTTTTATTTATATAATTATTTATGGGTAAACAATATATTTCTAGTATTAATTCCAAATATTCTATTTCTATGGATAACCATACAAATAGAATTTTTCTATGGATAACCATATGGATGTTATGGATAACCTATTTCTATGGATAACCATACAAATAGAATTTTTGTTAAAAAAATTGATGATAGAAAATTGATAATACATAAAGCCTTAATTTTGAACGTTTATTGGTTATTTTTATAGTAATTTATAATAATAATTTTTAATAATGTAGATTGCATTTATAATAATTTAGGGAACAGAAAAATATTTTTCGTCTGGCTCCGGAGCACCAGCCTAAAATCTCTACCGGTTTTTTACATTATTTATTGAGAAAAAAATTATCCCTGAAACGAAATCTTTTTTATCTATTTAACTGCCTATTTTTCTTTTGTTTCGGTCACATTTTTAATTGACTTGTATCTTTTTAGAAAATTATAAAAATTTGGAATTTATTCCAATACTGTCGAATCAAAAACTTATTTTGACGTTAACGAAAGAGTGACACTTTTGGATTTGACGTTTTGCGCGAAAGCATATCCACGTCTTAGCTGTCAAATAAAAAGTTAACTTCGTGGTGTGTACGGACGAAAGATTTTTAACTGAAATCAACGCTCAAATTTTTTCGTTAATTGGCTCATAATGATGCATTCATGCTACGAATTCGGGTTTTTTTTAGAAATAGAGAAAAAAAAATATTGGGCTTTACAGAATCATGCGGGAAAGTACCAAAAATTAAATATAAAATAAATAAATTTCAACCTGTCAAAAAACGGCAAACTCGGAGAAAAAGAATAGCGGTAGTTCGAGAACGTACAGTTGAGTTTCGTTATCTTGGCGTTAAGATTTACCTGTGTATTTGGTTTCGATTGAAAATCGATATTTATTGAGTTTTATGTTTCAAAATAATGAGCATTTTATAACAAGATGGAAAAGTGCATATTAGAATGGAATTCGATGCGTGCAGGATATCTAGTCATCTGCTTCGATGAGTTTCTTTTATAAATACATAGTTACAATGGAAATAATGTCAAGCAAATTGAAATATATAATATGCATTCATATATAACATACATATGTTTCAACTGGATCATCGTAAACCAGCGAAGTGTAATTCATAAAAAAAGGAAAAATTTGTTACTTTCAAATTTCAAGTTCTAATATACATATGAATTATGCATATATGTCTATTGGTAGATTGACATATACATATACGTTATGTAATCATAAATGTGTAAATACGTGGATTCATGTAGGATCCATTACGATTTAATAAGAATTAATCTCTGTTAATAACATATACGTAAAAATTCTCTCATTTTTTGATACTTAAAATATAGTACGAATTTCGCTATCCCCAAAGGATTCTTTTCGATGGGACTTCAAAATATCGTATTTCTCTTATGCTTAAAAAAATCCACGACTGTACGAGCCTGGTAATGGGAGTGAGTGAACCTTTTATTCTACATATGTTACAACCCCTTGGGATTTTAGAGAACGGATTTCGATGACGATGTGCAAAAATTCTCGACCCGAGCCTCACTCGTGAATCATAAAAGAACAAAATTTTTTCACTGTAAGGTAAACGTCCCAATTATTGAACAGCTAAGCATCTGTGGGACGAAATTTGGCAAGAAAAAATATAAAAATTAAAAAAAAAACGACATTATCATGTTCAAATGAAACTTTCATATTTTTCCTTTCGAAAACTCATCTTTCGAATGATTTTTAAAAGATTTGAAATGAAATAAA
>JAPYYX010001486.1:0-30483 GCA_030522605.1 Cremastinae sp. B BG-2022a | reverse complement strand
AAAATGATCAGAATCGAATAAAAAATGGAAACAATGTTCGTTATTATTAAACAAACGGATGTAAATTCCCAAAAAATATTCGTCTACGTAGATATTAAGTTATTAAAGAAAACATTTCCGTTTTGATGCATGTAGTCTATAACTATATTTATAGAAAAAGGACAATTTTCTCTTTCGATAACTCGAAAACTATGCACAGGAAAATTTTGAAAAAAATCATGTTAACGTATTTCATGTTGAAGAACACCCTGATAAAATTTTATCACATCCTGATCGTAGTCGCTTCTGGACCAAAACACCTTAAGATATAGTAATGTTTTATTTCTTACGCCTGCACTTACAGATGAGATGGGGAACCCGATCGACATCAGCACCCTTCAAAATTTTCCTGCCGATTCAATTTTTATTGGTAAGTTAAAAAGTTGCTCTTATACAAAAAAATAGCGGATTCAAGCCATTTTTTAATAATCTATTTTTCAGAATTACTTCAACATACGAACATTTTGATCGAAAATATGCAAAAGACATTACTGGAAAAAATGGAATCAATGAAAAGAAGCATACTATATGACTTCGAAAAAAAAGTAGCTGATTTAAAAGCAAACATAATACTTTCTCCAATGGCCGCAGTGGTGGAAGAAGACAATATGAGAAAAAAATTGGCTGCAACGTTACCGATCCAAATAATAGAAGAATTTCTGGAATTCGACAAACAACTCAAAGAAAATGAAGAGAAACGTAAAGCGTTGGTAAGTACCGTTCCTAATATTTTACAAATATGAATATACGTACGTTGTACGTTGATTTTTATAATTTGTATGGTTTAATTAAAATATTTCTTCATTAAAAGTTCCAAATACTTCGCATTTTAATATTTAATAAATTACATTATTTCATTGAAGCATCTTCTTCATCAACTTATTAAACCAATAAAAATTTTCTTTCATCAGTGACTCTACAAATTACATTAAATTATCCATCAATAAATTTGTCGTTATGTAATATCTCGAAACTATATGATATTTAGGTATAATTATTAGGTACTATATTTAAACGATTTAATTTTCAGAAAATATTGTTCCGAACGACAACTGGAGGAACTATTTGCATTAGATCTGATATTTCTAAGATGATGGGCACCCTTATCGGAAAACAAGTTCAACTTAAGTACAGTGGCAGCGGTCGAAAAACGAAGAACTATGAGGGCAAATTAAATTTTAGTTCGACGACGTGCTTTCATGTCATGCAAGGTATATATCAAAAGTGTGTTAATGAAAAATTTTCATTTACAAATAATGAAGTAGTTTCGACTGAAATTTGATATTTAATTTAGTGATTTTATTTAATGATTTATTCCAGAATTTTTAACCGAAAAATTTTCGCAATCATCGGAGAATTTGCACATAAAAACGCATCTAAGTCGATGGCTGTCCGGGGCGAATGATCGTGACGGTGGCAGGCGTGCTCGGAAAGATGGTACAGGAAACGAAAATGAACAAGAAATACAAAATGATTGATTTTACAGATAAGGATAATAATTTTTTTAATTCGTGAGTTTCATGTTTAAGATATTTTGTTTCCTAGTCAAATAATTTTTTTATCAAAAAAAAGGAGATAGACGTTTTAAGTTCTAAAAAAGGGTTAAAATACCCGTATCTCAACTCGTTTTCCCAAACTCAGTAAAAATAAGAACAAAACTTTTTTCAATTAATGAGTTTTACGTTTAAAATATTTTATGTTCTATTCAAATTTCTTTATTAGAGAAAGAGTACAGACGATTTGAGATCGAAAGCAAATAAGGCTTATGAAACATAAGATTGTAACTTCTCTATACGTAAACTAAGTGAAAATGAGAAAAAAACATTTCTTTCAATCTAGAAATTTTTATTCAAATTAGAGCTTTATTAAGATTTGGATTAAGATTAAGTTTACATTACATTACAGTACATTATAAAAACTTTTAATTTAAAAAAAAAGATAAAAATAGCACGTATAAGCGAGATACAAGTATTAAAAAAATGTGAAATATATAAACTTTACGAAATATATTAACTTTTTGGTAACTTTATGATTTTATTTGATCAATAATGAGTTCTTGATAGTCATATCTAATATCAATCAAAGTTCCTGAAATTTCAATATATAATTGAATTATAATTGAAATAAACTCACAATGTGATTATTGGTTATAAGAAATAAAATTATGATGTATTAGAATTCCACATATTTGGTGTGTTGTATTTTTTCCCGTCCCTCCGAAAGTATATACAAAACCAACTGGTTACTAGTGATCGGCACAATCCTCGCTACCAGTTTTTAGCCATGAATGGCGTCAAGGTTTGCCCAGTGCTAATAAGCCGTTCAATTGTGGATCATGGCAGGCACATAAATGTTACGTTTGGTCCTACGTCTGTTTACGTAGGTCCGACGGAGACGTTTTTCAAATGTTGGCCCAATTTCCACATCAGGCATTGATCCTATGATGGCTGCTGTGATTTAACCTACGGTGTAATCAGGTCTTGGCCCACTACAGGATCCCGGTAATGGACCAATTATCGTCGTTGAGAATGGATCCAAACCGACCTTTCCGATAGTCCGCCAATCACGGCCCAATGCTTGGAAACAAGGAAAGGCCGACAGATCATAATGATTGGCGCAGTACTCGGCCAGTACTGGGCCAATCGTAAAATGTTTCACGGGTTGCTTGTGAAATGTTATAACCTGACTACGCACGTTATGTCTGTAAAGAGTTCATGAAAAACTGAAGATGTCAAAGAGAAAATGCCGTTTCAAGAAATCGTTAAAAGAATTCATTTTCAGTGATCTGATAATAAGTACGCCTAGCATTCTCGCTACAAAAAATAGAGTCTGCTGTTGTTGCAAAATTTATGCAATTTAAACTAAAAGCCTAAGCGGCATTGCATCAAATAAAATAATTTTTTACATTTTTTTTCAGATGAGAAAGCAAGTGGTCGTTCGCTTGTGAAAAGTTACAACCCGTCTACTATAATTACGTTTGAAAAGAGCTAATGAAAAACTGGAAATTCAAAAAAAAAATTAAATTCCTAGAAATCGTTAAAAAAATTTTTTTCTCATGATCTGATAAAAAGCATGCCAAGCACTTTCGGAACCCCAAATAGTAAGTTTATGGTCGTTGCAAAATTAATGCAATTTCGACTAAAAGCACATTAGCTAAAATAAAATAATTATTCACCTTCAACATGCAATAGGCAAAGTAGTTGGTCGACTTAATCATGAAAATCATTCAATACGAAACTAACAGTCAGGCTTGCCGCTTGCAACCTTGAAGACAAAGTGGTTGAAAAATTAGAAAAAATTAGGGCTTTCAAAATATACAATGCCATACTGTGGTTTCTATATATTTCTATATATAATGTAATGTAATGCTATAAAATGTAATCGATATTTTTACACTATTTCTAAACACTATATACAAATTATAAATCTGATTTTTTTAATTGTAAAAGAAAAACTATGAGAGGGACAGATGCAATCGGATTTGCTATTTTCTCAGAGATTTTTGATATTTTCGAAAAAACAAGGGAATCACATTATTCTTTGATGAAGAGAGAACAACGTGCAACGTGATTCTTTTTTTTTCTTCGAAAAATGTTTATTTTCAGAGAAAATAGCAAAGTTCGATTTTGCACGATATAGGACACTTGAACATCACCTTAAACATATTTCACGGCGTTTGCTCATATTTGTATATATGAAATAAAATTTAGCAACAAAAAATTATACTTCATAAATTGAAAAATTCTACATCAAACGCAGAATAATTTATTTCAAACGTTCGTTCTGTTCTCCTTAAAAAATTATTCGTCAAAAGTTTGGAAAATGAATGTTGGAAATATCCGGAAGCGAAAATTCCATCCAGAATTCTGAGGTCTCGTAGTGCAATACGAGGAAATAGTTGGATGTGCGTTTCCACCGTGACAGAGGAGAACTAACAATAAGTACACATAGAAGTCCCGAGAGACTTGGCAGGACCGGCGTTGGAACAATATTGTCACCCCTTGCACTGCGCGCTGCTTGCATTTATCTCTCTGTCTTTCTCCCCGTCACATGCCACTTGTAACGAACTCGCTCCCTTATTTCTATTCCACGCTCCCTCAGGCATTCACCGTGTGAAGATTAATTCTCGAATTCTCCCGACGTTTTGAGACTTCGAGTCTTGATTTTACTAGACTAATATCAATAGTTATGAAGAATACGACGAGAAAATTTGCAAAATATTCAACTGTAAATTAAAAAAAAAAAATTTAATTCCACTTTTCGGTGTGTGCATACAAATATAAATGTGTGTTTTGTTGTTTTTTCCTCTGTATAATAAAGCCAATTATTTCATTAGCTGATAAGCGAGCTGAACCGATTCTTAAAAAAAAAACGTTTACCCGATTGCCCTGAATTCGGTTTGAAATTGAGATAATCCCATTCGCTGAAATTAGGATCTCCATTTTTAATGATTTCTCCGAAAACAAAAAACTTCCAAATATGATTTTCAACGTTTAATTATCACTGGATCGATAGTCTAGCTGATTATCAAGATAATTGTTAATTGCTGTTTTCCAAATTGTTTGAGAACTTCTCATTTGTATTCGAAATTTCGTAAATTATATTCGCAGAATATTCGTTCTCTTCATTTTTCGTATACGAATACGAAAATTTTATATTTTACGATCGTAATTTTTTTACTGGTACGGTGGAAATCTGATAATTCATTAAATTTTGTGTCGAGAACTTTGGGAGAAAATCACTTAAATTATATGGTATGGAAGTAGGAAATTTTGGTTTGATTCTGGACTCGAATACTGCCCCGAGCCAAGTAATAAGAAAATCTATGGGAATGAATAAAATGCGCTTGTAAAAAGCGGGATGGGAGAAGTTTACGACTTTCGATACTTGTGGAAACGTTATGCAGATGTAACACAGTCGAGGGCGAGAGTTTTATTGCCATTTCCGACGTGAGTAAACAACAAACTGCATGAAAATCTCTCTTTCTCTCCTTCCCGTTTCTTTCTTTATCACTGAATTCGATTGCAATGACTTCCAGCCTTAATATTTAACGAAAATACTGGGAAATAACGGAAACATTTTCTTACGCATGTATGTAACCTCATCACTTCCGAACGACTGGACCGATCGGGATGAATTTTGTTTTGTTTTGTTCGTAATTATCTCTGGAAGGTTTCTATGAAAGAAAAACTTTTAAAAATCCATCGGAAAATTAAAAAATTCGAACATTATTTTTGTATGAAAATTTCAAAAAAAATTCATGTTCGGTTTATCACTCCCGAACAACTGGACCGATTGGGATGAATTTTTTTGTTTTGTTCGTAATTATCTCTAGGAGGTTTTTATGAATGAAAAACTTTTAAAAATCCATCGGAAAATCAAAAAATTCTACCTTAAATATGTCATAAGATTTTTCATGAAAACATGTCAAACAAACTTTAAATACGTTATGAAATTTGTCATGAAAACATGTGACAGAAGTGATGTTTGAATTGAAAGTTCTGCTGTCACATGTTTTCATGACAAATTTTTACTAATAACTTTGTAATTAATAATCGCAGCGAGGCCGCGAAGCGGTCGAGCCACTCCAACCTGCTAGTTTATAATGAAATCCGATGATGCATCTATCATAATATCAAAACTTTTTTTTGTCTGTACCACTTCAATCGCAAAAGTGTCCGAATTCGTGAATATATAATGCAATGCTTCTCTGTCCATTGCACTCGATTTGACTATTTATAAATTTTGCATTTCAATTTATTTATATTATTCTTACTGATTCTTACTTAACCCTCAGAGGCCATACGGGTGTAAATCTGGCAACAATTTTTGGCGTAAAAAACGAAATTCCGAAAAACTTTATCTAAAAATTTTTGGTTTTTTTTGCGAAAATAAACTTTATCGGTTTTCTCAATAAAACATTCGAATTCCTAGAAACATTTTACCCTGACTTCATGCCCTTGACTTCAAAAATACGCAAAACCGTGCAGAAGATATGGACCGATAAAAAAGTGAAAACCATATTTGCACCCGTATGGCATTCATGTTATTGGGCAAGGGTATTGTTTCGAAGGGGTAATCACGCATATTCCTCTTTCAATGAAATGATAGTGTTATCTCAATTTTAATGTTCCGCTCCTCTCACCGATGAATTAAAAAATTATTGAAAAGGCCGTATTTAAAGGGAAAATTCAATTCAAGGAAATCATCAAAATAATTAAATTCATGATCTGATAAAAAGTAAGTTTAGTGTTCTCGGAACACAAAATAGCAAGTTTATGATTGTTGCGAAATTGATGCAATTTTGACTAAAAGCTGAAACATTATTAAAGTGGTCGATTTGCTTGTGAAATGTTATAACCTGACTACACGTGTCTGTAAAGAGTTCATGAAAAACTGAGAATGTCAAAGAGAAAATTCAGTTTCTAGAAATCGTTAAAAAAATTCATTTTCAGTGATCTGATAATAAGTACTCTTAGCATTCTCGCAACAAAAAAATATAACCTGCTGTTGTTGCAAAATTTATGCAATTTGAACTAAAAGCCTAAGCGGCATTGCATCAAATAAAATAATTTTTTACATTTTTTTTCGATGAGAAAGCAAGTGATCGATTCGCTTGTGAAAAGTTACAACCCGTCTACTATAATTACGTTTGAAAAGAGCTCATGAAAAACTGGAAATTCAAAAAAAAAATTTAATTCCAAGAAATCGTTAAAAAAATTTTTTTCTCGTGATCTGATAAAAAGCATGCCAAGTACTTTCGGAACCGCAAATAGTAAGTTTATGGTCGTTGCAAAATTAATGCAATTTCGACTAAAAGCACATTAGCTAAAATAAAATAATTGTTCACCTTCAACATGCAATAGGCAAAGTAGTTGGTCGACTTACTCATGAAAATCATTCAATACGAAAGTAACAGTCAGACATGCCGCTTGCAAACTTGAAGACAGAGTGGTTGAAATATTAGAAAAATGAGGGCTTTCAAAGTATACAATGCCATTCTGTGGTTTCTTCTCTTCTATAATTTTGCTGCACCAAACTGGATCGATGAATTGACAAATTACATCTCCGAGGACCCGGAATCTCGTCTGGTTCATTTCTTGACGAACTTCAAGGATGGCGAACGGGTGAGCAGTGTCACTGTCGAAAAACTCATGGGCAATCTGATGAAACGTACGCTGAGTGTACGAGTGAACGTGGAAAAGACTTCGGATATTGTGGATCCAGGAACTCTTCACGTCACCGACAACGCGTACGTCATCAGTGCTACGGCAACGTTTTTCGTTCTCATTTACGATCCAACTGACAGCCAGAATCCAACGATCCGACGGTCCTTCAGAGATTTGAAAACACTGATCGATTCTGCAGCGAAATTATCGGCGTTCCAGTATCATCCGAAGTTCCTGCTCGTGTCAAGAGAGACCAAACCGAGTATCAATATGACAGCGCTTCTATCATACGCTTGGTCACGAAACTTGTTGGATTTCACGGTTGTGGAATTCTCTGAGGGAAAACCTGTAGGCCTGAAATCATGGAATCAAATCGATGATAAGCCGCCGATCGTCCATCAACTGAACCCATTCAAGAAGGAATACAAGAAATTTGAGTGGCCAAATTCAATGGACGATTTGTTTCCGAATAAACTGACCAATTTCAATGAGTATATTCTATATGCCGCATACTTACGACACGGAATATTCGAAAAATCAACGGGATTTGATCGGGAAATTTTGAATCCACATATCTTCAAAGAAGAATTCAATGCTTCGGTTACGGAAATATCATTGAACTCTACAAGTGCGATCGACTTGTTTGAAAAGAACTTTACCAGTGAAAATGTCTTCGATGAAATAGAAAAAAATGAAATTGATATCGTTCTTGATCAAACAAGTCCTCAAAGTCAGCACAGGAATGAAACTTTGCGCACAACATCAGTTGGCGTTGAACGGTATTGCGCATCTGTTCCGGTTATGAAGCGAACGAAGAGTTTCTTCAACGTGGGCGTATTCTTCGCTTACTTCATTGTTTTTTCCATCGTACTGATCTACTGGGGCATCAAGCGGATACTCAGATTCGACAATGCTGTATGGACCATATTCAATATCAACCGTGCGATGTTCGGAGTACCTGTTCGAAGAACACCGACAACAAATATCGAACGTATAGTTTTTCTTACTCTGTTCGTTATTTCGATATTTTATTCAAGCAAAATGTATTCGGCCATGATAGACGTAATTGTGGAAGTTGAAACTGAAATACCTTTCGATTCTTTTGAAGATCTTGACAACTCAGGCTTGATTCCGGTGGTTCATCCACTGTACATTAAAGACATATTTAATGGTGATTCGGTTGCCTTGTCTAACTTAAAAAATAAAGCCATTGAGTATGAGAAATGGTCGTACGGTGTCTCTTCAAACGGAATAAATCAAGTGAATTGCGTTGAAATTATGATGAACCACCAAAACATATCCTGCTTCATGCCTGAAAGTTGGATATCACTTGTAATTCCGTATGCAAAGTTTCATGGCAAACACGTAAAATTGGCTAAGCCCTGCTTCTTGAGTAAACCGACTAGTTACACGGTAAGGAGAAATTCACCTTATCGAAAGGCCATTGATAATTTAATCCTTCGATTGCAAAGTTCAGGAATCGCATCACATCCACTAACTTCAAAAGAATTGAAAGAAACTAATAAAAAACAAGAATTAATAATGTTGTCGCCAATTAAACAGTTGATCACGGTCCTAATTATCGGTTACACACTTTCAATCATTGTATTCGTTGCTGAAATAATGTGGTATCACAGACAAAATCAATGAATTTTGCGGAGCTGGTGAGTCATCATTAAGTTACCTTTTTGAATGCTATTTAGGAAGGTCATTTTCTGATGAAACATCTCAATGACAAAATTCATTGTGGCGTCAAAACCCTTTTTTCAGAACAATACGAAACAAAGTTGAATCGATAAGCAAAAGTATTGTCTTTGCTTTGTAATGCGTTAGAAAAACGAAAACATGTAGGAAAAGAGTGATCATGATTCCTGTGGGATATATGCTTCTTATAAAGAAAATATAAAAATCGGTCGACAGTTTAATGAAAGGCAAAACTTAATATTTCTGTTCGTTGCTATATTTCTACATGTAAGCACATCTGTCGTTATCCAGAAAAACTTTGAAAAACTCGAAAGCTTTTGATTTGTAAAAAATTCATGCAATTGGACTGAAAGCTGCAAGGCTTTGATTTCTTTACAAGGTTAGGATGTAAAATTAATTCGACATAACAGTAAACGCGATATGTTTACTCCAGTTTCTACTTTCAGTAGCAAATGAAATGATCCATTTTGAATATTAATTAATAACTGACGGAAAACTGAAAGTCAAAAATCAAAGAAGTAAAAAACTTAATAATTTGTAAGAAATAAGCGTATCCAAAAAGAGTATACAATGACCAATTGTGGTGTCTACTCTTGAAAAAATGTCCTGTGTCCATCAGTTTGGACTACATTGAGGGAATTTCTTAATCAATAGCAAACAAATATGAGAAACGAAGAGTAAAAGTATCACTAAAAAAATTTATCGGCGATCCGATGTTTTGTTCGTTGGACGGTTGGCACGCGAGATTTCTAAAGGTTTGAATCGCATCAACACTCTGTTTTAAAAATAATAAAGCGTACTAAGCAATGTATCAATAGTCGTGCAAAAATATATTATTAGAGATTCGGCGTTAATACTTGATCTTAGCGCAAGCGGACAATAGGAAAATTCCGGATCTTGAATTGACTGGGAAAAGGAGATATTTTCTTTTGAAGAAGAAGAACGTGCGAAATAAAATTTGTTCAGAGAATTGGACGAGGGAATTATCATCAGGAATTCTGACGTGAGTAGCTGTTCAGGAAACTGAACAGTGGAGAAGGGTCAGATTCACCGGAATACGACGTTTACAAAGTGCAACGACGAAACTAGAAAATACACTGACACATACACACAATTGTATGGTTAGGGATAGAGAAATAAATCTGTTCATAAAAGATTGAGAAACCTGTTTCGCCTATTATTTAATCGTGTCCCGAATCCTCACTATAAATTTGAGTGTAACGATTCTGAGACTACGTTACAATATATAACGAGCTCTCTCTACAGTGAACCACGCCGATTTCGCTACAGTGAATTTCTCCACTTTTCCCACCATCGAGACGAAACAACCAATCACGATTGCGCACGCGATCATTCGCATGTATTTCTCGCGCTTGCGAATTTAACTGCGCTTAATACGCTGTCCCTGAGTAGGGATAACGGAAAATTTCACTGTACCGGGACTAACCCAGTCCCGACAAGTTTACTATAATGAGACTGGACTGTAGTAACTGTGAAATTTTTGAATTAGAACGTTTCAAATATTTAGTCTGGATTTATTGTTGAAAACGTATTCTTAGTACGAACTGCTAAAAAACCTTAAACATCTGTAGCCTAAAAAATGTATACAATTTTTTCTCTCGATAACATTTTTTTCAGAATGATATAAAATTATTCGAACTGAAATATCTTATATACACCGGAAAGCATTATCGCTAATTGTATGCCATTTGTGCAATAATAATATTACATTGTCAAATAATATATTATTTAATTTTTTAATTTCAAGAGAAACTCAATGAATTTACTGAATGACTTAAATGAATGCTATTTCAAATTACTTCGATGGAATTATGGTTTTAGTTTCTCGCTCCACAATTATATTTTTGCCTTCATTGTGAAAATCTTTTTCACTGATAGGGAGGAAAATGTGAATATAATTCTTGTACATTTTCCCACATACCAGGGTGAACGACTCTCAGGAATTTATCAAATCATGCTCTCTCGCATATTCCGAATGTCCCGAGCTGACGAGGATAGACTCTACGAATATCTAACCGGAAGTGTCATTCTGTCGAAAGTTCCAGTGAAAATTCGTAAACTCGAAATAAGGAAGTCGTCCGAGGCACGTACATAGAAATTTGTAAAAATTTTGTAAATCAAATTCGGACCGAGCTTCGCTTAATCTCGAACGAAATTAGCTGCGAGCTTCTTTCATCAAATTTAATGCAGGAAGTAACCAAAAGTCACATCTTTTCTCAACAAGCTCTGTGTTCATGTGTTATTAATAGATTGGCCGCGTGTGCACCGTTCGCGATTCCGGAACGCGAAAGCATTCTGATGATTTGCTGTCTTGGAGAAAAGTAGAGTGAAATTAATGTGGAAAAAGATTCAGGATTAATTTTTGTTCCACCCAAGTTTGGGTTTATTTGCATTGAATGTTCAATGCAAAATAAAAAACAAATATGTAAATACATATATTTAACAAAAAAAAATGTTTGAAATGAAATGAAAATTAAAAAATTTTGGGGTTTTTTGAATGAGAAAATTATTTAAATAATTTTTATACCATCGTGCTTTCAGCTCCAAATGACAAAACTGGCCACCTAATATCTAATTATGAGAAGAAATTAAGGATGAACTGGATCCCTAACAAAAGTAACTTTTCCATACTGAATTGATACGATTTATTCTTTGTTTTTCTGTTAGAAAGTTGAAATTTTTTATTGTGCTATTTCGAACGATACTCACTAGGTTTCTAATATTTCATCAACAATTTTCATATTATTTATTGTTCAAGCAATTAAAAAACAAACATTTGAGACAAAATTGTTTAAACTCGGTTATTAACATTTTAGAAAAAAATTATCCACAAAACCTCATCGCTTTCATCAATTTTTACGTAATGTTAGAGAGGAAAATTCGTTTTGTTGTTATGAGTGAATAATTTTATGAGTTTAGTACAAGTTAATGAAATTTAGCAGGAAGATTCTTTAATATTTAAACATCTTTAGAAAAAATTTACAAGTAACCACTACCGTTTTTTCGATATTTGCAATTCATTACAATTTCGTTTTTTTATGAATCTGCATAAAAAGACGTGTACTATCCAATTTATTACAACTTTTAAACGATTTACTAAACTGAGTTGATATTTGCAAAGTAGCATTAAAGTTCTATTATCAGTGACTGGTCAAATTTTCAGATTTTTACCACCGTTTCGAGTTATCTCCACTACATCCAATGAAAATTTAATAAACCTTAAAAAAAGCAAAAATTTAGCAATCGAGGCTACTAATCCAGTATGATTAGGAAAGAGCATAAAGATATTTGCAAAAGTTATTTCGAAAATGCGGTTAACATCAGATTTAGCCTGGAAAATGTGGAGCGAGGTGTGTTTTGCGGGCGATCGCAAGTTTCCTGGATGACGGTGTTAATCGTCAGCATCAAGAAAGGTCTAATCATATTGGATAAGGCTCAAAGTCGTTTAAGCGATCCTCTTCTCATTTCTCGTGAGTTATACACACGGGAAAAGCTCACATCAGCGAGCTAAGAGCTCGAGCTGAAATCTCGAACACATCCGGAGAATGGCCCAGTTCTCTTCATCGGAGCTTCTCATCATGGGTACTCGAACGTTTACCTCTCCTGTCTCTGGCCTTCGGAGGAAACCGTGAAAAGCGAAGAAAAGCAAAAACGAACGAAACTTTTTCTCTTTTATTTCCATAATTTTCATCATTTTTTTTTCTCTTTCGTTTTCTTCCTCGTTCTTCGTCTCTGTCCTTTCATTTCCATACTTCTCGTTCTCGCTTCTCTATCCTCGAACGCACACTCTCCCCGACCTCTCTCGTTCCGTCGAGCCTACGGAGCTGACGATAGGAAGCTCTCGCGAGCTCTCTATTCCTCCTTCTCCTTCGCTGAGCTTTTTCCCCCCTCGCCTCGCCGAAAAACTCTTCACGAAATATTAGAATATCCCACGCGCGTAATACAATCCCGTTTCTAAGGTAACCAAATTTAGGATGTGACTAGCAGACGCCCTCGAGACACTTCGCCGCACGGCATAAAGAGCCAGAGAGCGAGGGATGACTCAGTCGTAACGACGCAGCCGAAGACGAATAATATGATGCGAGAAATTACCAAGGAGAGGGAAAGGAGGAACAAAAATCGTACTCGATAAGAGGCGATAAGATACGGATTTTTTTTTTCAAAATTTTTTTTTAAATTACTATATATTTTATAATATGTACGTGTATTACTATATTACACATATCGTAGTGTGTAAAGGAAGAAACAAAAATTCTGTAAAAAGAGATTAAATATGGAAAAAATTTTTTTTTACAAAAAATTGCGTTGTTAAAATATTGGTATGCTTATTACGATGTGGATAAGAATCGTACTATATAAGGGCATTTCTGAAATTTTTTGTCATTTATTATATGTTTGTATAATTCTTTTACATTAATTTGAATAATTTTTTTACATTAATTTGAATAATTTTTTTACATTAATTTGCAAATTTTTTTACAACCATCGATGTCAATTGCAATTTGACTGTTTGACGATTCCAAAATATTGTAGTTTCTAAAATTTCATGGTACATTGAAAAACAAAAATCCGACTCGATAAGAAGAAATTAAACATGGAAATATTTTTTTACAGAAAATTACCGTATTCAAACGTATGTAAGCGTATATTACTGAATGGACACGAATCGTACATACATATAGAGGTAGTTCTGAGATTGTTTTACACAACTTGATATCGTGTGTGGAATTTAGTTGTTTGAGGATCGTAAAATATGTTTTCCATCAAATTCTTACAAACAATTCAAAATTCTTAAAAATTTTGAAATTCAGGAAATTCAATTTTTATAATTTGTAGAAAAAAATTTCGCCCACTCTTTGTATCAAGAGTGGTCTATTGCGATCAAAGTATGAAAATTTTGAGCGTGCACAGAGTGCAAAAAAAGTATAACCAAGATCAATATATGAACAGGATATAGCGTCCAATGTTCTTCATATGTGTTGGAATAATTACATTTGGAGAAAAAAACGTATGCATAGGTTTTAAAAAAGAAAATAAAATGAACAAATAGAAAAAAGCCTTTTCTTCGATTTTCATTGTACACAACAATTAGAAAAATAGGATACGTGGCTTTGTAAATACTTAAAAAATTGAGTTTTTCTATTTTTCGAAAATATTGATTTTTAACTCAAAAGAGGAGCGCAAAAGCGTTGAAATTAGTGCAATAAAAAGAACAATTATGGAAAAAGCTTTGCCCTTCGATTTCCTTTTAACGAGAAAATTGTAAATACAGTGAAAAATAGAAAAAAGTTACTTTTCTTTATAAATAATAATCTTTTTTTTGAAAAATATGATTTTTAATTAATGAAAAAAGTAATAAAATAATAATAAACAATCTACAAAAAACATTTTCTTCGATTTTCTTTTGATACGAAAAATGTACACTAACAAAATAGAAAAATTAATTATCTACTTGACATCGTAAATAATTAATTTTTTTTATCTTATCAATAAGATGATTTTGTCTTTTAAAAAAATTGAAAAAGGATTCAAATTAATGCAAGATTTCGGAAATTGTCGGTATATTCGTTAAGCGAACGGTGAAGAAATAAATTCCAAAAATTCAACCTCTCATTCGGAAAGCGCGAGTTAAATCAACAACCTATACTCCGGGCTCTATATCTACGGGCGAATTTTTGGCCATCCTCGATTTTCCCGAGCTCGCGAGAGGCCGAAACGTTGGAAAAATATCGTCGAGAGAAAGAGCGAGAGAGCGCAGAGGGAGGATTATTTTATTTTTAGCGAAAACGATTCGTGCAACGTGTGTCCTTGGTAATACGCAAGCACACACGTGAGAAATTGCGATAATCTCGCGAGTTTCTGGCCGATGCGATTATCCATTGGGATCGCGCTCGTTCCTCTCGGTGCCTCATATATTTAACAGAAATCGTTTCGGCTGAGAGCTCGCAATTTCGTGAATTTGTAAAGAAAGCGAAGAAAGACAAAACATCTCTTTAACTGCTATTTGATTCGCAGAAAATTCAATATCTCATGGATAATGGAAATCTCCACCGAAATCCGAAGATCGCGAGAGGAACATTCCGATATTTGTTTCTCAATTTATTATTCCAAAATTTCAACGACTCCTCATTTTTGGATGAGAGTCCAATATCCGTCCAATTAGAAATTTCGAGGAGATAATTATTCGATACGTCGTCATTTTTGAGGGGGAACGAGCTCGTTAGACCAAGAGACTATTTTTATTTTTCACGATTTTTTTTTCCTCTTTGGCCGAGTGATCGATCGGAGGAAAAATTTTCCACTTTTTTTCCCTTCTTTATTATCGGAAGGCTATTTCTGAGCGCGATTTTGACGAGCCGACGGTTTTTCGTATTTTTATAACCGTGATTAAACCAAAAAATATATGTTTTTGCTATTCGCGTACGTATTTATGACGCCGAGAGGAGAGAAAACGATTCTTCCGAACGATTCTTTGTGAATTATTAAATCTAAAATTGTTTCTTGTCTCCTGTCAGCGCAACTTTATAAATGGTCATCACGCTTTTGCACCCGCGATCTCTCGAAATGAGTCACGATAAAAGGTATAGCGCATCTACCTCGCATAATACGATCGTTGATGCATTTATTTACAACGAGCGATTAACATTTTTCTGTTTTCTGAAATTTTCGCTCTGAATCGTCCATTGATATTTTTTTAATTTATTTTTTTTTTATTTTGACAATTTATAATCATGAATAAAATCTGCAATAGTATGGAAAAATCTGCTCGTTTCGTCGCATTGGAAGTTCAAGAATATTTAATTCGGGAATACGACCGTTCTCTGTGTTTTACCCTTGCGAGACCGAGAGAACGACTCGCTCTCTCGCCCACCCATCTATGACATAATTTATTTGCACTCAGGATCGCGCTAATCCACGTCTCTAAACTCGTTTCCATTTATCTATATGACGATAAAAACTGCTTTTCGAAGATCTCGTACGATCGACGGAGTGGTAAGCTTAAATTTCATCAAAGGAATTACTCGTTTTCATTTTTATACATTCGGATTCATTTTTTAAATTTTTGTATAAAATTTGTAGATGGTTATTCATTAATGTATTTTCTATAATGCTTCGTTCTTAAAATTCTGATAGATGGTTTTAAATTAAATTTGGAGGGGGGGCAAAATGGCTAACCCCAAAAATTGAGTGAAAATTTTCAATATTTCAAAATTTGTTAAAATTTAATATCAAATAGCGTTCTCGTTGCTAAGAACGTTATGTTGGGTGATTTAAAAACACATTTAAATAAAAATTAAAATTAAAAATCAATAAACATAGCAGATAGGAAAAGATCATTTCCTTCCGGAATCAGACACATTTAAACGAAAATAAAAATTAATCATCAATTAATTACTTGAAAGAAGACGTTAAAGCTAATAATAAGTTGACAAATTATAAAAAAAAATGTTTCTTACTTTTTGGAGGGGTGCCCCATTTTGTTCACTAAAAAAAAATTTTTTCTCATGGCAGCTGAAAATTTTATTTCTTCCCTTTAATTGTGATTAAAAAACAAAAGATTCAACATACTTAAGCCCTTGGAATCGTAAGATTTTCTCAAGTACCCCATTTTGCCCCCCTACCCTGAATTAAATTAAAGTAATTGAAAGAGAAATAAGTCGTTTCCCTTTCAAGAGAAAATAACACGTAATTATTTTTTTCCGAAATATTCACCATGTACAGAAAAACGTAAATATTTTGAATTTGTTTTTTTTACTCACACGACGCATAAATATATTTAGATTAGCGCATTTTATTTTCATCTATGAAGTCGTAATGCTAGTAACACGAAATTGGCGTATGATGCTTCACTTTTACCAAATACAAAATACACTATAAAAACAAATATTTTTGGATAATTGAAATTATTGAAAAAGTGAAATGATTCAAGAAAATGATGAGTGATCTTTTTTTTCATTTTCTAAATAAATTGTAATTTTGAATCGCATCTTTGATAGTACGTTGGTGTTTTCGAACTTGTACACATCTAAATTTTTCGTCAGTGCCACGACTTGACTTTGTGCTACATAATAAAATGGGCTAATGCCTCACCAAAGTGATATATTGCCTGTGAAAGAACATCTTATATTTAAATTATATTTTTTGAAATTTATAGCTTCCTTCTAAAAAAAAAAATTTTTTTGACTATTTCAATTTTTTCAAAAATTTTTGGAAAAAGCAAAAAAAATCTTGATTTAGAAAAAATTGAAATACTCAAAAAAAAAAATTTTGTCCTTCATGCAGTGTTTTCTCTTTTTGCATAATTTGCGTCAAAAAATGTAATTTTGCCTTTCGGTATTACGTGAAAAGAATAAAAAAAAAACATTAATGATTTAAACTTTGTATGAAATGATACATTGACGAAAATTTGCCAGAAGAAAGTGAGTTGAAAAAAGATGCGAAAAGATTTCGCGTTTGCTCCGGAGGGAAAATCGCGACGAATTGTCCGCGTGGGCGACGGCGATGGCATAAGTACGAAAATAAAGTGAGTAAGCCACTTGGCAAGAGAAAGAGACCCGCGTCGCGGTAACACTCACCTCCTAAATCTCTACGCCGATAAAATCGAGATGAGTCATTCGCGTAAAAAATTAACATCGGCACAGTGTGTGTCCTCTGTCTCTGCGATGAGTGCTCCAACAAACAAATTGTTACGTTATTTCTTCTTCACTTTCATTTTCATTAAATCGGGAAACATTGAACTTGCGTCGAAATAAATGATCTTTCCCACTCAAAACAAAAGCAACCAAAAATGATTTTGCGATATTTTCATTTTACCTTGATTTTAAATTTAAAAAAAAGTGCATTTGATATTTATTGTCCTCGAGATGTTTTTGTTATTGTATTGAGCGCTTTCGACATCGTGTACAATTTTTTTTTTCAATGCGGAAAATTATCGAGTGTCGGTAAAAAAAAATTCGTACTGTTCGATTTATTTTCGATAAATGTGCTTTCTGTCTTATCAATTGAGGATCAATTTTAATTTCTAGCTTATCTTGTAACGATTCAAAGGGGACTGTCGTTAAATACGATTTTGTTCGAATTTTTAATCACAATTCCGGAAGGTACGATCACGGAAATAAAATTCAAATATAAATTGCAAATCAAAATACAACTTTTAAATTTTAAATCTATAAGAAATATTGCTCACGTGAAGATTAAAAAATTACGAGGACAAAATTGTACACATTTTTTAAGTAAAACTTTTTTTTAAATATTCTTCAATTCTTCACGTTATATTTATTTGTTTAAAATCATGAATTTTCATTGTTATTTTATTTTTACAAAGTTTCAAATTTTTTGATTTCTCCATAGCGTTTGAAAATTTTACACGCACTTGTTACACAAATATTGAATTTTTCATTCATTTTCATATTTTAATGAACATTTTATGCAATTTTTCGAGATACATTTGAGAAACGTTTCTTGACAGAATCATTTCAACGTGGTCTCAAATTTAAAATCTTAATGAGCGCTCGATGTGTTATGAATTTTTCAAGCGTCGTCTAATCCAAGGAACAGGTGGAAGATAATACAACACAATAAACGACAGGCCGTTGCCAAAAAAACTATAAATATCCATTGTAAAATTTGCGCTAACCGAGAAAACGGGTTGACCACGTGTCGGAGATTCATCAGAGCGTAACAAGACTTGGTAACAGGGATAAATAAATCTCATTCTTCTAAATTGAAGTGAATTTAAAAATCATATTGCGTGAAATTTGATTATCCAAATTAAACGATTTTTTCTCATAGAATAAATCTAATTGAAAATTTAATGTTTTTTTAATTTTTAAGAAATGAACATTTTTAATTTTGTATGAATGTTTTTTTTGCTATGAAAAACTTAAAGTTTTTTGAACTGGGATGTAGTCAATATTTGTTGGAATACTCCCACGAATTGTCAACGTATACTCTGTTTAATTTTAAATCACATTTTCTCGGATTCACACGATTTTACGGAATGAAATTATTAGATATGACAATTTCTTAGATACATGTAATTTGACGGTAAAAACATTTTGATCACCTGCCACGTGCTCCAAGTATACAATTGTGATTCATATGCCGGACAATTTGGACAGCGTTGCGAATCGTTTTTCTAAAAGTTCTCGCAGACTCGAGTTCACTTTCTTTTACAGATTCGTCTTTTTTTCATTCCGAAAAATTATCAAAAATTGATAAAATGAAAATTAATTTAAATAATAACATAAAAATACAGAAAAATACGTGATTGTAAAATAGGCAAAATGTTAATATAAAATAATTAGCAGCTTAAATTTAAAAAAAATTAAATAAAAAAATAGAAAAAGTTCTCACTTCGAGTAATTTCAAGAATCCATCTAAAGGAAATTTAATCTTAAAAATGAATCATATACAAATATTCAGAAAACTTATAAATGATTTAACGAAAAAATGTTCAAAATAGAAAAATTTAAAAACATAAAAAAAAATTACATAAATAAAAGTACAAAAATTCTAACAACATCTTAAAAATAAAATATTAAAAAATAAATAAAAATATGCGAATATGCAGAAAACTTTTAAATGATTTAAACAATAAAAAAATGTCAGCATAAAAAAACATTGAAAAAAATAAACGTATGGAAATCGTAATAAAAATTATTCTACGCAGTTTTAATAAGATAGTTGGAGAACGAATGAGAGATGAATCGCGCTGGAATTGCTGAAATATCACTCAGAATAGTTTTCTCGGAATGTTAAATAGCGTGCTTGTGAGTTGATGCGTGGTAGAGCGTATAACAACCCTAAATTGATTTCGAAACGGGAGTCTCGAAGGAAAAAAAAAACAAGAAAAAAAGAAAGAGTGAATTTAAACATTCTTTCCTTATTCCCATTTAAAAAAATTTTTTTTTTCTTCAACTATCGCGAATGGTTATAATGAGAGCTTGCGGCTAATCTATTTTCGCCTCGTCAGATTTTTCTCCGATGTTTGGAAACGTTTTTTCGAAATCGTTCAATAAACGAAAAACAAATCTGTTTACTTCCTATTATTCAATTTCTATCAATGAACCCTTTTTTTGATAATTAACTAAAAAAAAAAAGTTAAGTAATTTCACGGAAATGAAATGTAACGCTTTTCAGAAGTGAGACTCGCGATTTTCGAAGTCGCGAAATACTGGAAGAGAATAATTCTATTTATAAATTTCAAGGTCCCGAAAAATCGCGCTGACCGTGGCTCCAAAAAGCTCTCGACAGTAGACGATTGTTGCGGAATGCACGAAAATTTATTCTTGATTTTTTTTTTCACCGACTTTTTTCGAGCTTGCTTATGTAAGTCGAGATGACATTTCCTTCGTTTTTCTCCCGCCTACGCGTTTGTTCTACTTTTTTTCAAAACACGATGCAATTTCGAAACTACTCAATTTTACCGTGTTTTTATTATTTTTATATATTTAATTATTTAATTAGGCAATTTTTCAGCGTTATTTTAGTCAAATGTTTTGTTTTTAATTGAATATTTTTTTCTCTCTAACTACTGTGACAGGTTGAAAAAAAGTGAAAATCTCATTAAATAATAATGTACAATTTAATTATTTAATTAGGCAATTTTTCAACGTTATTTTAATCAAACCTTTTGTTTTTAATTGAATGTTTTTTTTTCTCTCTAACTACTATGTGACAGGTTGAAAAAATGAAAAAATCTCATTAAATAATAATGTACAATTATATTATCCAGTTACAAAAAGAGATAAAATAAATACACATACATACATCGAGAAAAACAAGGAGGGAAAACAACGGGTAACGAAAGGGAATTTTTTCTTTCCGGACATGTTCTTTCTTTTGAGATTTTCAGGTTTACTTTCCGAGGAGGATTTTGCGGGTAGCGCCGATGCTCTGGCCAGCCTGGGTCGCACCCTTGTTCGAACCGGCCTGAAGACCGATCACACCCTGGCCAGCTCGGAGCTGCTCTTCCGTGAAGTCTCGTTTGCACTCATCAGCTGGTTTCGGTCCAAGGTAAGGTCCGCTCCACTCGGGATGTTTGTACGTCTGGAGATCGGAATCGGTTCATTAAAAATTATGCAATATTTTTCTCGTTATTTATAAGGATAAAAAATTGAGAATGTATTTATTTTTATAATTTTTGTTACTTATTTTCATAATTTTTTTCGGGGAGAAAATTCGTGCAAGCTTTCTAAATGGAATGAAAATACGAGTTGGAAAAGTGCGAAGAAAACTTTTTAAAATAATCGTTCGAGATTGAAAAAATTAACATATTTTTAGTCGTCTTACTTTTTTGTAATTTTTTTTAAATCAAAATTTTTTAATTTGACAATTTTTAAGACTTTTAAATTTAAACATTCTTCAAATTTGATGAAAATGATTGAGACAATTTTGGAGACAAGAAATAAAAAAGAGTCGTAAAAAGATTTACTAACGATTTTAAAAATAAAAACATAAAAATAAAAATGTTCTTTTCAGTTGACTCACCGCACGTCCGAGGGCGAAGAGAGTCGTCACGACTTGGGCGATGTCTTTCTTTTCCCAAAGGTCGACTGTTTGGAAAACATCGACGTCAGCGACTCCGTAATCCTTCAGAGCCTTCTGGAATCTGGATCGAAATTTTTCCAATCAATTTTCATATTTTCCCAAAATTTAATTTTTATTCAATCAAAAAAAAATTAAATCAATATAAAAACACATAAAATTTTTATCATCTAAAATGAAGACGTGTCAATTTTTTCGTAATACTCACACGTTGATGTTCTCCATCATTTTGAACTGTCCACCGCTCGTGTTGACTTTTTGGATCGAACCCGGAGCGATTTTGTTCATCAGTGCACAGAGGACCTGTCCATCACGGATAACTTCCTCGAAGGCCTCACCGGGAGGGAATTTCTTGCCAAGGATCGACTCGATCCATTCCTGGGCTTCCTTCTCCTGCTGGGGATCGCGTTTGCCAGCGAGCTGCGACAATAAAATATCATCGATTTTAAATCATAATTAAAAATCCATTAAATCAAAAATTAATTAAATATTTTCTGCAAAATTTTAACTCCAGAATCAACTTTACACGAGTTTCAATCTTTCACTTTTTTCGACAAATGTAGAACAATTTTTATCCCGGAACGATATGATCACAATTTGTTTTTCTCGTTGCTAATTTTTTGAAATTATTTAGCTCGTTTCGTGGAGAATTTTCGAAGGACTTCACGGACGATCTTTCGTTATACCTTGGCACGGACTTGACGCTCTAGAGCCATTTCTCGGTCGTGTTGTTTTGTGTTGATCTCGATACGAATTTTGACTGAAGTGTCCCGTCTCCGATGGCGAAGCTCTCTTATATCCCTCTCCTCGCCAAGAAAGCTCAACGGCGCGTCTGCCCACGCTTTTTTCCACGCAGGAGCTTCTTTTCTCTCTCTCAGACTTTCTGGTTTCTTCCAACTGGGCAAAAACACGTATACTCCCCCATTTCCAATGATTTTCAGTTCTAATATTAGCGAGGCTTGTTCACACGCGTGTATACGAAACGAATCAAAAATCTTGTCGGCTGCTCCATATCTCGAAAAATTTTTCAAACCTTAGGGACTCTTTTCAGGTCAGAGTTAGAGACAGTTTTCTTTTTTTGTATACAGTCGAGAGAATCTTGCTTGAGAGTCTTTCGAATTGAGGAGAGGGCCCTTGAGATAAAAGCTCGAAAGCTCTGAAACACTTGAAAAATATGTTTACAAAGGTGAACAAATTCTTCCTAAAAATAACGTTAAATTATTGACACCATTTTTTAAAAATTATAATTCAGTAAATTTAAAAAAATAAAAAAAATAAAAAAAAAACGAGAATAAAAATTGAAATTAATATTTTTCATGATGAATATTGATTTACTTTTCATTAAATTTTTGATTATTGAATGCTAATCATCTTTTGAATATAGAAAAAAAGCTCGAAAGCTCTGAAACACTTGAAAAATATGTTTACAAAGGTGAACAAATTCTTCCTAAAAATAACGTTAAATTATTGACACCATTTTTTTCTGAATTATATTTCAGTAAATCTAAAACGAGAATAAAAATTGAAATTAATATTTTTCATAATGAATATTGATTTACTTTTCATTAAATTTTTGATTACTGAATGCTTATTATCTTTTGAACATAGAAAAAGTAAAGAATTTCATCAATATTTATCGAATACCTGAGTTGTCCAAATATTTTCCAAAATCGTTTAAAATAATTTAGTGGTATTCAATAATTTTTTATAGAAATTGATAAAACTATTAAATTTTTTTATGCTTCATATACAAAATTTGTTCGATTTTTATATCGAGTGACTAATTCATAAACTTCAATATCTATATTAAAAAGAGGAAAAACAAGGTATAAAGATATGAGGAAAAATCCAGAATAGTTCGTTGTCCAAAAAATCACGTAGTGATTGTTTTTTTTCAACCAAAGAGATTCCTAAATCGTCGAATAAAATTATTTTTAAAAATCAAAATATTTCTAAATTTAAAAATTGGTTTAAATTAAATTAACTTAAATTTGTTTATTTGTTAGTCCATTTCTAATAAAGTGACTTTTTAATAAAGTGATTTTCTATCAATGTGATGTTTCTTCAATAAAGCGTGTCTATTTATTTTATTTTCTCTAATTACGAAAAAAATATTTAAAATGGTATTCACAGTTTAATGACAGACACCAGAAAAAAATTTTCTTAATGAATTAAATAATGGACTAAAACTAATTTTACTAATGTTTATTATCATAACATGACACTTGAATTTCTTCAAAATTGAGAAAAATTAATCTTTGCCAAACTGGTAGAAGTGCATTTTCACTCAGTTACTCACACGTCAGAAAAAGACCGAAGGAATCAAGAATATCTTAATATGATTGGAACGCTTTCCAAAAACTTTGTCTCAGCCTCTCGCCAAGTTTCAAACGGTATTTCAGCAAAAAAGTTCATTCACCAAAACGATAACAAATGCATCGCGAAAAATGTAAAATTAAATAGTAACTGTTTATAGAACTTTTTTGCAATGTGAATTTTCTGCAATGAGTTCTTAGAATATAGCCTTGATTTTTCTGTAAGAAATTTTTTATTACGATATTTATAATGACCCTCAATAATTTTCTAATGTTACCAGTAAAAATTTTCATATTATTCATTTTTTAAACAATTAAAAAATAAACATTTTGCTCGTTTGTGCTTCTGTTACTGTAGAAAAAAAAATTATAAACAAAAACCGATGTGTTAAATCAATTTTTAAAGAAAATGTCTGAATTTTCCATAAGAGGCAATGTTAGATTAAAACGACTTTAGGATAAAATATCTTTTGAACCATACAGTGAATCATTTTCAAATTTGGAAGAGAATTATTAAACATATTCACGAATAACGTGCCAAAATTTCAGCTATTTTTTATTATTTTAAAAAAAGTGTATGCATCCTTAAGGATATTTGGGCTGTACAACCCCTAACAAAAGTTACTTTTTCGTAATCAATTATTAAAATGCAGCTTTTGTTTTTTGTTTGAAATTTTTGTAGTAAATTATTTAGAATGTCACTCGATATTTTTCTAACGCGATACATTACCAATTTTCATATTAATCATTCTTTAAACAATCCAACTACAAAAATATCAGACAAAATTGTTTAAACTTGGTTATCAACATTTTGTACGTTCACCTGTTGTAGAAAAAAATTATGAACAAAAACTGATACTTTGAATCGATTTTAAAATTTCTGAATTTTCCATCTGACAGAGCGTTACATTGCAACGACTTTAGAATGAAATATCTTTTGAATCATTTTCAAATTTGGAAGAGAATTATTAAACACATTCACAAACAACATTTCAGCGATATTTATAATTTTAAAAAAAAGTTTAAACACCCTCAAATCGCGGTGAGGCATTTTCCGGTGACGAAATCATACTAATTTGGGGTAATAATCGAAAGTTAGTCATCTCGAAGGGAGCGCATCATCATCATTTTATCTATGCCTAAGAGGAAAAAGAGACGTCTCAGGAGAAGGAAGAGGGGAACTTTATAGCTCTCAAGGTGAGAGCGCGCGCATTCTTTAAATAATACGCGGAGGAGAAGAATCTTTCGTGTGAATATGGGTCGTCGAGTTATAATTGTGTGATCCAGTTTCGATGGTGGGCGTGCTCGGTAATCTTCAATTCAAGTGATCATCCGTCCGTGTGACAGGAATAAAATTTTCCGCGGATTATAAAATGCGCGAGGTTTGAATTGTCGCGCGCGGCGAGGAGAAATTTTTCACCTGTTCGACCGCGGCGCGCTGGCTGAACGTCATTTTTTCTTTCTCCACGCATCAATAAGAAATATTTTGGAATCGTAACGCAGTGAGTCGAATGCTAAAAATACGGAACTTGGACATGTTCGCGGCTCTCGGGCACAGCTGGGGATCTCTCGAATCTGTTGCATTGCCTATATGAACATCGGACGGATTAATTCACGATCCCGAGACAAAGATTTGCTGACAGGCGCCAGAAAACAGTGTTGAATTCACTAAAAACCGAGAACGAGAAATTTACCGAAAAATTAACCAGGATGAACTGGACGTACAATCTCTGACAAAAGTGACTTTTCTATACTGAATTGTTAAAATTTAGTTTTTGTTTTTTTATTAGAATGTTGAAATTTTTTATTGTGATATTCAGAATGATATGCAATAAGTTTTTAGTGTTTTATCAACAATTTTCATATTATTTATTGTTTAAACAATTGAAAAATAAACATTTTAGACCAAATTGTTTAAGGATGAACTGGAGATGCAATCCCCGACAAAAGTGACTTTTTCGTAATAAATCGTTAAAATTTAGTCTTCGTTTTTTTGTTAGAAAGTTGTAATTTTGTATTGTATTATTTACAATAATATCCTATAGTTTAATAACGGATTATTAACAATTTTCATATTATTTATTGTTTAAGCAGTTAAAAAATAAAAATTTTAGATAAAATTCTTTAATCTCGATTATTTTTTATTCTTTTTCTATGTGTAGCGGTAGTAGAAAAAAATATCAACAAAACCTCATAGTTTCAATCAATTTTGACGTACTTTTAGAGAGGGAAATTCGTTTTATTATCACATAAGTGAATAATTTCTTAAAAACTGTTTAGTGCAAGTTGATAAAATTTGGCAGAAAGGTTCTGTAATATTTAAACATCTTGAGAAAAAATTTACGAGTAACTACTGTCGTTTTTTCGATATTTATAAATTATTATAATTTCGAATAAGTGTAACATTCAATTTGTTATAACTTTTAAACGATTTAGTGAATTGAGTTGAAATTTTCACATAAGTATTAAAATTCTATTATAAGTGACTGGTCAAATTTTCAGATTTTTGTCACCGTTTTGTATCATCTCCAGTACATTCCTAATATTTAAACACCTTGACAAAAAATTTACATGTAACCACTACCGTCTTTTTCGATACTTATAATTCACTATAATTTTGTTAATGATGAATGTGCATAAGAATACGTATAATATTCAATTTATTGAAATTTTTAAAGTCAATTTAGTGAATTAAGTTGAAATCTGCAATTAGAGTTTTCCTGTCGGTGACTGGTCAAATTTTTAGATTTTTGCCACCGTTTCGAGTTCTCTCCAGTACATCCTTAAAGTGATGATTAACCCCTACCGGTGCGAGAGGAACAGATGCAAAACGGATTTGCTATTTTCTCAGAGATTTTTGATATTCTAGAAAAAAACAAGAGAATCACATTACTCTTTGATGGAAAGAGAGCAGCGTGGTTCTTTTTTTCCTTCAAGAAATGTTTTTTTCCAGAGAAAAGTGTCTAGCGAGATTTTTACCAATCGGACTTAATTTTTACCTCAAGAAAATCTCACGATTCCAAGGGCGTAGATATGCCGATCTTTTTTTTTAATTACAATTTTAAAAAAAGAACTAAAATTTTCAACATTCCCTTAAGTACTCCATTTTGCCCCCCCCCCCCCCCATTTATCAATTTATTCATGATCATCTAACCAGTAGATTTCGTATACCAACCGTTTTAAAAAACGGCCTGGGTCAATCTGGCCCAGTTTGACAAACAAGTTTCACCAGGGAAGAGTGACAACGAAGGGTCAATCAGCGTTAAAAGGCTTTCGATAACTTTTCAGTTTCTTTTAATCGATTATTTAAGCAATTCACATAAACTATGTATATGTTATATGATAAATGTGCAATTGAAATCGTAAAAATTCGAAAATCTCTTGCAAGTATTGGCGCCATTGGATGACGATAAAGTTCATTGACCAACATTAACAGTAGTATCAAATTTAACAAAATCCCTTAATAACTATAATTTTCGTTTTGAATTTCTTAAACTATTAAAAATAATAAATTCTTAATGATGTACAATATCGAATAGACATTGGGTATCGTGTTCCAAACGATGATCAATTATCAACAGGAAATTCTCTTCGGTACAGCTATTTGTCTATCGTTTAAAAAATTTTTAATTTGGCACAAAAGTACGTCATATGTTCCGTAACAATACGAAAAAAAATTTGATCACTCGTTATAATCTTGTGAATGGTTTCAATATCTGTTATCAGCACAGCAAAGAGACTATCGCGATAAAATTTCCTGGAGAAAATTCGAATGTAAAGAATTCCCTCATATTTTACAATTTAAAATAAATATTTCATTGTATATTACATAATTTCTTCAATGTATAACAAGTATCGACCACGAGGGTCACATTATTTATTCCGTTTGAAAATTTTTATAGAAATATATCTGTGCATACATCTTTATAGATTTACTATATGCAATATAAACTTTTTTAGACTCTTGATTGAACAATAATTGATAAAGTGCGTTTTAACATTTTTTTAAACTTGATTCTATTGCATAAAGTTTGAGGTTTGATCAAATCGCCTCACATTTTCATTTTTCACGTATTTATAGATTTTTCTTAATGGAAGCCACAGGTTCAGCAATTTTTAATCACTCGTCGTTAACTCGCGTCGTTCGGTACGGTCTCGAGTTTCGGACCGCCTGGGGACTCGTCATTTTTCATCGGCACCAATTGCAAAGTGTTTCCGATCTTGACGGCCTTGAAGGTGTCCCCAGGCGAGACGATTGGCGCCGGAATTCTCGTAAGTATTGCAAAACCTGGAGCGCTGCGATTGTTCAAGACTACCGGATTCACGGGTGTCAGAGAGATTTTTAAATCGCTGCGTTTTATCGGAATGAGCTTTTTCGGATCGAAATTCGTCAGACTTATGATTTTCGGAGCTTTCGGCTTTGGCTCGAGTTTGTAGTGCGTCACGCGAGCAATTTTCTTGCCCTCGATCGTTGTTCCGTTGCTTATGGGAATGAGTTTCCTCGGGACGATTGTACGAAGAGAACAAACATTGAGACTCGAGCTTGGAGCCGGGACGAGCCTCGTCAACGAGGCCCCGTCGACGTTCCGAGTGACAGTTCTTACGGGTGTCGAGGTATTCAGCGCTGTAACCTGTAGAGGGCGAACCGGCGTCACGCTCATCTGAGATTTTTCAGTCACGTATCTAGTCACAACGTTTTCCTTGCTGACGATGAGGAACGGCGCGTTGCCAGCGTTCTGATCGTTCCTCGCGCCGATCGTCACAAAATTACTGTGATCCTCGTCCGTCAGGTGATTCGCGTCGGTTATGCAAGAATCCGAGTTGTATCTCGAGATGAGTTTCGTGCAGGCTTTCGGTTTCAACTCCTCGCTCGAGTTCAGCTTCTTCAGTTCCATCTCGGCTACGCGTAGGATCGAATCATCGAGACGCTCGAGGGAACGACTCTTACCGTCGAGGCACGGTGAACTATTAGCCCGAGAGAAGGTCGAATCACCGACGAACAATTTTCGCTTCCGAGGTCGTCGCTTGTCAGTCACCGGTGTACCGGTCGTGTCCAATTGAAAATCCTTCGATCTTGCACTGTCACTGCTACTTGTTACTGGAATCCTCAAATCGCTGAAGCAGAAGGATTTGCTGGGAGTCATCATCCCGGCTAAGGAACTATATTGCTCACGTATCGGCGTTTCTGAAATATTATTTTATTTATGTTACACATTTCGTTTGATGTTTATTGCTGCCTGCAATCCAAACGGAGGCATCTAAATTTAATTCTATGGTTTCGATACGACCGGAGTTTCAATGCTCTTCTTTATTTGCTTAAGTTTATCTCCGGATATAACTTTTTAATGGGCATGGTCGCATCCTATTTCAAGATTATCTGTCGAATTAGGTCGTGAAATTTTGTAAAAATTAGGAGATTCTTGTCATGCATATTCTGGTTGCATAGAAATTGATTTTCCTCGTAAAAAAGGCTTCTCATCGTCAATTAACTTAATGATAGAAATTCTTACCTCGATCCGTATCTCCACAATCGACGTCAGGCCCGATATATTTGAACACGGGTTTCCTTATCGTTCTGTCGTACATATAAATCTTCTTGATTAGTCCAATAGCTGTCAGAACGTTTGCAATATCGTACAGTCGACGAACTTTCGTTTTGAACCTCGAACCGGCACTGCTGTCTGCACTTCCAGATCCTCGGTTATCAATGTCAGTTATTAAAACTTTGGCCGCGATATCTAGATTAATAACACCATTCTGGAATTGAAGAAAACATTTAATTAAAACCTCTTTAAACAGCTAATCTCTATACGGACGAAAGGACGTGAAAAGAAAGTTTAATGAAACTTCAAAATCGTGTCACGAATAATTTTTTACCTTCAAAGAAACAAGAAACAACATGACAAATTTTTGGCACATGGCCCCAAGACTCTTGTCTTCCTTGATAGCTGCATCGTTACTGGAATCTTCATCCACATCGTCATAAATCATCGAATTATCGGCCGATGTACTCGGAGACTCGTCACAATCGTCCCCCGTGTAAGCTCTATTGATTCTCTGTATTTCTTGTATCTGTTCCCTGAGTCCGAGCTTGATAGCCAGAGACTTGAACTTTATCAAAGTAGAGACTAGGCTGTTTTGTCCGTGCCAGAGATACCGATTCTTCCCAGCCTTCGTTGCCATTTCCAGACTTTCAAGAACATTAATAATGTCATAGATTCTGCGTTTTTCAGTACCAAGAGCTTTTGCAGTACCATCCAGAGATATTTCCTGGGATTTGGACCCATCTACCTTACCGAGAGGGTACAGTGTTAAAAACCTGCAAAAATTACGTACAAATAAATGAAATAGAACAAGAGTACGCTTATCCTAATCCTTAAGACATTCCTAGCGCGAGGGGCGATATCGAAATTTTGATCTCGTTTTTTCTCATATTCCAAGTGGATTGAGCATCTAAGTCCATCAGGAAAAGTTATTGCAAATCAATTAAAGAAAAATATACTTAAAATTCAAATCGATCTTACGAAAAGTTTATTTGTTATATAATAAACAAAATCATAAAAAAGGTTGTCTTCAAATTTTTGTAGAAAATTAATTGAAGCTTCTTTGATGTTATATAAAAATGTGTGCAAAATTTCAATAGGCTTCACCGACCGAAAAATCGAGATACTCGTCGTTAATATCGT
>JAPYYX010001485.1:0-25038 GCA_030522605.1 Cremastinae sp. B BG-2022a | reverse complement strand
AAATAAGACGTCAAAGCTAATAATAACTTAACAAATTAAGAGAAAAAAAATTTTTTCGTACTTTTTGCAGAGGTACCCCATTTTGACAACTGAAAAAAATTTTTTTTCTCTTGAAAATTTTATTTCAGTTGAAAATTGAATATGTTTCCTTCAATTGTGATTAAAAAACAAAAAATTCAGCATATTTAAACCCTTGGAATCGGAAATTTTTCTTAAGTACCCCATTTTGCCTCCCCCTCCCCTATTTGATATTATATTTGATAATTATATTATCAAAGAAAAATTATAACGTTTCGTCCAGGTGTAAAATATAATTATAAAAGAAAAATTATAACGTTTCGTCCAGGTGTAAAATATAATTATAAAAAAAAAATTATAACGTTTCGTCCAGGTGTAAAATTTTTTTCATTCCCCTGATTAAATAATTAAAATTATATAACTCAATTACTCATCGATTTATCGCCTTATAAAAATTTATTTCGTCCGAAAAACTGTGATGAAACAAAAATTTATGACACATAAAATTTTTTTCGCAAAAGAAGAATCTCTCTCGATTTCGATAAGAGAAATCGTCAAATTTTTTACCGATTACGAAAAAAAAAATGATATTAAACGTGAAATTCGAGTGGTCCAGTTGTGAAAAAAAATATCGCTGATGGAAAGTCGAGAGTAGGATATAATGGTCGATCCTTCGCTATAAGGATTCAACCGTGTGTGACGTATTATCACGCGATGTGATTTTCTCGATAACGTACTTAATACTTTACGCGACTTCGTTCATTAACACCATCTCAAGACATTCCAAACCCAAGACACAAAAACACACACACACGAAAAAAAAAATAAAAATTTCGTAAAATCCGTTTCTGCAATTCACCGGAATGAATAAAAGATTGAAAAGAAAAATAGGGACAATCGAAAGATTCGGAAACAATCGTCGACGCGATAACCTCGTTCTGCTTTGCTGCCGAGAAGCTGCGAAGCTCACGATGGTTCGCGAAAATCGGTAAAAAAATAACAATAATAATGAAAATAAAAATAATAATAATAAAGATAATAATAGACAAGAATAAAAACTCGTGTCCATCGCACCGAGAGATATTTGGAAACATCCACCGGAAATCACAATTCTCTCTTTTTTCCTTCAATTTTAATTCAAACGGTTGGCAAAAAATAAAACAGGCATTATTGTGTCTTATATCTTTGGATCGGGCGCGTACGTAAATCTCTCGCCCACAATGTAGGTAGACTGCTTTCCTCGCATTATGAAAGTGGCCTCACCCGAGGATACACGCCAGGGAAAAAGTGCGTAAGTCTCGCGCTATCGCCAAAGAAAACACGTCGAAAGGGGACTCGTGCACAGTGAAACTACAACTTTCAGGATTAATTGTGCTCGAAATTGTATTCCACTCGAACATGTAATTGAGAAAATATAACAAATATTTTTATAGATAATTTTAATTGAGAATAACATTTTTTTAAATGAAATTGTTATTTTTGAGATTGAAAATATTTTTTTTCAAAATTGTCAATAAAAATTTGTATAATTCTAATTTTAAATAATTTAATTTTTTTGATTAAAAAAAGATTTATTTGAACTAAAATAATGAAAAAATGAAAATTTTTTTGTTTTGGATTTTTTTTATCGAGTTTTCATTTCAAATATAAGACCAGGACTCCATAAAACCCGGAGTCCCCCATGCACAGTGAAACTACAACTTTCAGGATTAGTTGTGCTCGAAATTGTATTCCACTTGAACATGTAATTGAGAAAATATAACAAATATTTTTATTGATAATTTTAATTGAGAATAAAATTTTTTTGTGTGAAATTGTATTTTTGAGATTGAAAATATTTTTTTCAAAATTGTCAATAAAAATTTGTATAATTCTAATTTTAAATAATTTAATTTTTTTGATTAAAAAACTTATAGGTCTTGTGCTGAACATTTACAAAGATTTATTTGAACTAAAATAATAAAAAAATGAAAATTTTTGTTGTTGATTTTTTTTATCGAGTTTTCATTTGAAATATAAGACCAGAGAACTCTATAAAACCCGGAGTCCCCCGTGCACAGTGAAACTACAACTTTCAGGATTAGTTGTGCTCGAAATTGTATTTCACTCGAACATGTAATTGGAAAAATATAACAAACATTTGAGAAGATTTTTATTAATAATTTTAATTGAGGATAACATTTTTTTTGAATGAAATTGTATTTTTGAGATTGAAAATATTTTTTTCAAAATTGTCAATAAAAAATTGTATATTATAATTTTTAATAATTTAATTTTATTGATTAAAAAAACTCAGGTCTTGCGCTGAACATTTACAAAGATTTATTTGAATTAAAATAACTATGAACTAAAACAAAAATTTATTTTTGATTTTTTTTATCGAGTTTTCATTTGAAATACAAGACCAGAAGCTTGGTAATTCCCGGTGTTAATGCGACTACCGTATGAAGGTAAAATTTCTGTATCGAGCTTTCTGTTTGAGTCCGAACGTCGTCGGCTGTCGAAGCAGCGACGAGGACGATTTATGGCGCAAAATAATTGACTCTTTCTCCTTACGTATTATATGTATACGTGTATAGATATCCTTGCGAGATCGGACTGCCGCAGAAAGACTCGAATAAATACGTCTTACACGCCATACAGACAACATATGTGTACCATCGGATCCGAGGATCGAGAGTTACCGCGCGGTGCTCCGTTGCTTCGTACCGGGCGAAAGTTTATACACTCCCGAGAACGCCGGAGCGAACCTTGAGAGGAAAATTTCTCGACTGTCCGTATTTATTGTCCTTCCAATTCACTCTCGATCTCGAATCATATTTTTTTAATCGAAAAATAATATTTCATGTGCAGGAGAAATATTTTTTCATCGCGATTACCTCAGTCGAGTAATTACGAAAAAAATAAAAGAATCGAAGCCCGAGTTTTATTTTACTTGATGGAAAAAAATGGAAAATGAAGAAAACCTTGAGAAAAATTTAATTCTCGATTTCGAATTATTTTTTTTTCGAAAGAAAAATATTTTTCATCGTGACTCTTTGTCGAAGGAATTATGAAAAAATAAAAAATAAAGAAATGGCATGAGCTGGTATTCGCAGATATTTTTGCTTTATACGGTGAACACGGTGCAGCTCGAGTTTCATTTCGTTTGACGATGGAAAAAAAGGATTCCGATTACGAGGGGGGGATGAGGATAAAAATGTTTGCCCGAACGTCGCGCTATCTCGTGTTTCGCGAATGATAAATAGGAGCGAAGAGACTCGTCGCGAAAAAGAAGCAACGAGTAGAAATCGCACGTGCAGCTCAGACCGTTTATTTCGAGCCGAGTCATACATTTTTGTCAAATAATTCACGGTCAAGAAAAGTCGTCAGAGTTTGAATTATAGCAAAAGTATCAAGGACGAATTAATTTTACGTAAATCCATCACAGAAAATATTTAAATAAAAATCTATTTTTATTTATTTACATTTACAATTTCTTATGCAATGCCAGATAATTATTCTTGAAGTTTTCATTTAATGTGACGTTACGAAACGTTTTATTTCCAACGAGAAATTTTTGTCCAACGATTCTGCTAAAAAATCTTCAGAATTTCAATTATAGCAAAAATATCAAGGACGAATTTTTTTTTATTCGTTATTGCAGAAAATATTTACGTAAGAATGTTTATTTCTTACTGTTTTTTACATAACTCCAGAGTCGTTCTCGAGTTTTCTATTTATTGTGATATTACGAACCGACTGTACACAAGGTAGAAATTAACGTTATAATTTAAGCAGGTGTATGACCGTTCCGGTTGGACTGCTACTAAGTGATCGTCGTAGTTACTGTAATATCCTTCGTTCGCGTAAACGTCTATCTATATTCGCCTACTGGGCGGACAAAACCGCATTTTCAAGCAAATGCACGAGCGAGTGCACAGATGCACATGCACATTCGTGGAAAACGCGTGTGACGATCTAATCCTTTTCTTCGGAAAATCGCAGAAATAAAAATCATGACAGAATGCACATTAACGATTTTTATAAATTATATATGTCTCGATAAAAAAAGAAAAATATTCATTTCTCATTTTCCTTGAAAAAATCTTATGCAAAGTATTTTATGCGAATTTTTCTTGGGGACAAAAATGTTGAATTTTTTAATGATTCTGGGTAAATTGAGGAATTTTCTCCTACGATATATAATTTTATCTATAACATATAATATAATAATTATATATAATATATATTTCATTATATCATGCATTATAATATTGATTAATATTATTATATGATATGTTTATATAATATACGTAATATATTAAAATATATAAGTATTATAATACTATAATATATTTTATAATAGATTATATATTAAATTCCTGCAATATATAATTTAATATATAATATAATAATATCATAATATATTGGTTTATATTACATTATAATATTTTTATATTATAATTATAATATATACAATACATTATGATATTATTATATCATATTATCATATGTCATATATCATATATCATTATATTATTATACATATTATATCATAATATATATAATATCAATTTATATGATATTATTTATTAAATTATATATTGCAGGAATATATAAATATTAATATATAATATACGTTTAAAAAATTTTAAGATAAAATAATAATCACGTTTTACTAAATTATTCTCACTCGTTTTTTTTATTATGAGAACAGCGTTAACTATTTCTCTATCTTGAAAAACATAATCGTATTCTCCTTCTAAATGTTTTTGTCGAAAAAGGAGCATTGGACATGTGTTGAGATGTTTCGAGCGTTAAGGCGTCTCGTCGACAGTCCGCTCGCGGTGCGCGTGTGCTTTAATAGTTTAACTAGTCGTCGAACGAGCTACCGCGTTCACGCTCCGTTTGCTATGGGTCAGCGCTGTACCAGCCGTGGGTACACACACGGCACGAATATACACGAAGAGACGTTGCACCTCGAGAGTTCCTCCTCCTCTACATTTTCCAAGGAAGAGACTCCTCTTCCTCATACCGAGAAAATTAAACTCTCACGCCATCCGAACCTTTTTCTAATCCCATTACTATATCTCCCATTTCCCTTATTATACTCGTAAATTTCCTGATCGCGAAGGAAAAATAATAATTACTACTTAGCGAATAAATTATTTATCTCTCGTTGTATAAAAAGGAGGAGGAAAAAAAGAGGCAAAATGAATGGAAAATCTGCAGTAGGAAACTTTCAATTGCCTGGTGTGCGACCTTTTTCTGATACAGTGAAAGAGAAATAGAACAGAAGGGCTTGAGAAAAGATTCGTTGAAACGAGTTTCGAGTGTTCACGCTCCGTTTAGCCTGGGTCAACGGATTGGATATCGAGAGACTTTATCGGCGATGTAGAATGTCTTCCGCCGACCACAGTTATGTCCATATAATACAACACACGATGTATGTACAAGAAAAAAAATCACGATTGGAATTCTGAGCAGTTAATAATTTTTTTAGATTTAAACATTTTTTAGTATTTATTTATATTTTTTAATTTTTTTACATTCTCGAACTTTCAAACTTGAGCAAAAATATATTTTCTAGAAAGTGTCAATGACCACGTGGTAAAAAAAAAGATCATCGTGCAGTTAATTTAAATGAATTTTTTTTTCGATTTATGTTAAAATTTTTTTTATTTTATTTTTTTTTTACTAAATTTATTTCAATCGAACTTTCAAACGTCAGCGAAAATATATTTTCTCGAAAGTGTCACGACCTTTGGGCCGTGAAACACATTTTTTTTTTCTCCAGCACACTCGCTCTGTTATTTTTTCCTCAGCATGCAAACCGCGTGTCCGTCTGACTCTTTTTCCGCTCGTGATTCCCCATAAATATCGGGAGATGCTCGTGCAACGAGGAAAAAGTTGGCCAGTGCAATTAAGTGCGTGTTTCTCGATGCCGTGGAAAGCGCGCGTACGGACTACGTCGAATGTGCTTGCTCCTTTTATCTGCGTCGAACGAGCTCCCATTTTAATTTAAAAATGTAATTTAATCTAAGAAAAAAATGGAGCTCGCGGAGCACTTTTTGACCGCGAATTCAAGAGCGTGAATTCGAAAAATAAAGTGTGAAAAATATGAGAAAAATCAGGAAACGTTATCACTGATAACACGAAAATTAACGTTCAGGTGAGAACGCGATAATTTTTGCGTTTTTCGAACGTAAAGTGACGTAGAGTGAATTTTAGGACTCGTTTACGAATAGCGGATAATTTTTTAGTGGTCAAACTTTTCCACCAGATTTGACTCTTGACCTGTTCAGTTTTGTTTCTTATTTTGTTTAGAAAGTAGAAATATATTTAATGTTGGTGCTATCGAATAATTTAGATTATTTTTTTAATTATTATGTTAGTGATGAGATTTTTTAAGAAATTTGAACTCTCGACACCTGAGCTGGGATTCTGTGAATAGAAAGGATAAATTTAATACAATCTGAAGCATAAATTCAGCGTAAGAGTGATCGAATGATTTACGATATTTTTGTCGATAATTTTTCAGATTTTTTAAGGAATTTGAACTCTTGACTTTTGAGCTTTGTTTCTTAGAAAGTTGCATGATAATGGTTTACATTATTTATTATCTTTTTTCATTTAATATTAGAAATAAATTTAAAACAAAACAAATCAATCGAATTATTCACAATATATTTTTATCAGTAATTTATAAATAATTAAACATTTTTTTTTAATTTAAATAGATCTCTGTTTCTTAGAAAATGGAAAAAAAAAACAAAAGCAATCGAATTATTCAGATTAATTTTTTATTAGTAATTTATAAATAATTAAACATTTTTTAAAAATTTAAATAGATCTTTGTTTCTTAGAAAGTCGAAATCAAACACAGGAGCAAAATCGAATCGTTTATCTTATTATGGAGCCTGGCACGAGAAAAACAATTGCGCGGAATTCACGATTTCTCGAGTCCCACAAACTCCGCAGTCCACGTTATATTCATTTCCTCCAAAACAATTAACCGTAAAGGATCGAGGAAAAATGTCATCACGATTTCTACACACCGATATTCTCAGCGGTTGATTTTTCACAGCGTTTTAATAATTCATCCGTCTCCGAGGGAGTATCGAATTTCACGGAACGAAAAAGATCGATTTACCAGCTGGTAAAACACGCCGGGACGCAAAACGAAGCAAACGACACGGAAAAGATTTGCGGTAACGGTAGTAATCCCGGTAGAGATTAATCGATCTTTGGTATAAACTACAAATTTTATTCCCTTCCATCTCTATTTTCCTTGTCTCCTTTGATTTTTTTATTTTTTTTTATTTTATCCCCAGCACCAGGAGCTCGAATCATTTATTTCTATTTCTCGCAATTTAGTACCCACGTACGTTCATTTCTCATTGAGAAGAAGATTTTCAACGATTACGAAGAAAAATACGTGATCGAGTGGCATCGAGCATCAAAGGTCGACATTCCCGATAATTCGAACCGGTCGGATATTTTTTACGCTACGGATTTTTCAGCGTTTTTCTCTCGTTCAAATCTCCGCTCCAACGAGGTCGAGCGTACGATCTCAATTTTACGTTTCTATTAAGGATTTACTGAAGATAACTCCGAAGCGATGGTAAAAATCTGAAAAATTTACCAATCATTGATAATAGAACTCTGATGCTTCTGTGCAAATTTCAACTTAATTCACCAAATCGTTTAAAAGTTATAATAAATTTAATATTACAAGTATTTTTATGCAGATTCATCGAAAACGAAATTATAATGAATTATAAATATCGAAAAAACGATAGTAGTCGTTACTTGGAAATTTGGTCTCAAGAAGTTTAAATATTGAAGAATCTTTCTGCCAAATTTCATTGACTTGGACCAAACAGTTTTTAAAAAATTATCCACTTATGACAACAAAACGAATTTCCTCACTAACAGTACGTAAAAATTGATTAAATAAAGCTTTGTCGATAATTTGTTTCCATCAGTACAATAATAGTACATTGTGCACCGCGGAGACGAGCAAGGCATTATTTCGCCCTCGTCTCCAAGGTCCACACGATAGTTTATATACCAAGAATGTCGTCCCCAAAAGACGCTCGAAAAAGTGAGGAAAACGCGATCGCGGTATATAATAGTACATTGTGCACCGCGGAGACGAGGAATGGCGAATTTAACGCCGCGCGCGATGTTTACAGTATGATTTTTTGTTTCTTAATTGTTTGAACAATAAATAACATGAAAATTATTGCTAAAACATTAGAAACCTATCGAACACCATTCTAAATATCCCAATAAAAAATTTCAACTTTCTAACAAAAAAACACAGACTAAATTTTCACAATTAAGTATCGAAAAGTAATTTTTATCTTAGATTGTACGTCCAGTCCAACAGAGTAAAAAAGGAACTTGCTAAAAAATATCTCGAGCTTTAAATAGAGCTCGTGTAAATTTTTTTATCAATCTTTAGTTACACTTTAAATACGGATGAAATAATTATTTCTGACAGTATGGCGAGGATAATGCAAAATTAATGGTGTTTTAAGAGTGTCGTTGAGGAACGTCGTTAATTTACTGTTAAATGTTTGACGGGGATTTTTAAATGGAGAAACGACTGCGAGTCGATCGGACGGATCGAGGGAGACGACGACCTGGGACTACACGTCCCCGTTAGTTCGATCGTCATGTGCCTGTTTTCTTCGTATGCGTTATATTCACAGACCGCAAATAAGAACTGAGACGTCGCGTGGATATTTTCAATGCTTATACACATTTTAGATACGAGAGCCGAATAATTTATTTTTGCGATAAAATTTCTTATTTTGTTAAATATTTTTTTTCTTCAAGGTTTGATATTTTGTTGAGGATATTCAAATTGAGAGTCACTGTGGCTATAGCCACATTACGAAATGATCGTGTCTTCTCCCCACCAGGCTCGATCTGAGGCCCCGAAAAGTGTGTCAATAGGAGAGCAAACGTCCGAACTTACCAGACGGGAACTCACCCAATGAGACATCGAGCCAGGCTGTGTGCGACGAAAAACGAGGCCGAGCAAATTGAGTCCCGGGTCAATTTGAAGTTACACTCGTGACCTGGCTCTGATCTTTTTGGAACGATTTTTGAAAAAAAAAAATTTTTGGAATTTTTTTTATTATAAAAAATGTGAACTATTATAAAATTATCAAAATTTCTTTACGTCAATGACGCATATTAAATAATGAAGTAATGAAATAAATTGACATTCTCGATTCATTTTTTGTCATTAGCTAAATCGACAATTAGGAGAAACGAAAAATAAATAAAAAAGAAAGCAATTTAACAGGTGAGTACTCATTGAGACATTGAACTAGCGTGTGTACAACGTGACGAAAAATGAGGCCGAGCAAATTGAGTCCCGGGTCGTTTTGAACTGACAGCCAGAGACGTGACCTGGCCTCGCTCTTTTTTAAACGATTTTTAAAAATCGAATTTTAGACTGAAATTTTTTGGATAAAATTTCAAAGATCAAAATTTTGTTGCGTCAGAATTAAGTATCGTGTTAGTTTTTATTCTCGATTCATCCTTTCATTAACTAAATCAACAGTTAGAAGAAAGATAAAAAATGAACAAAAAATAAACGTGACAGTCAGAGACGTGACCTGGCCTCGCTCTTTTTTAAACGATTTTTAAAAATCGAATTTTAGAATGAAATTTTTTTGGATAAAATTTCAAAGATTATCAAAATTTTATTGCGTAAGAATTAAGTATCGTGTTAGTTTTTATTCTCGATTCATCCTTTCATTAACTAAATCAACAGTTAGAATAAAGATAAAAAAAATAACAAAAAATAAACGTGATTTGAACAGACGATTCTGAGAGCAATTATTTTTGGGAGATGACCACTCTGACAATTTTATCGTCAGAATTTCCTATTCTATTACTTTTTTTATAAAAATAACGTGTTATTAATTCTAAAAGATGAAATTTGTCGAGAAAAACCGTTTGAACGTCATCAACCTCGCAACTGTCCGTGATGCAACTTGCCAGGTCGAATTTCAATTAAAAAAAAACGGCAGCAAAAAATATCGAAATTTTTCTTATAGTTATTTAATTACATTTTTTACACAAAGCAAAGAATGAAAGAAAAAAAAGTAGGCAGCAAAGAAAGAAGAATAAAAGACAAATCTTTGTACAATTTTTTCGAATACCGGTTTTTTGAGTAATGATCGTTTAAAATGGTTTTCCACAGGCGTTGAACAGTGAAGAATAAAAAGAACAAGAAGAATAAAAGAATTTTTTATTTTTGTTGGCATTTTTGTTAAAATAATGATTTTTTAAATATTTTCTGAACGGTGAGTAACGCAGTAAAAATTCACCGAAAAAAGAAAAACCGTTTGTCCGAAGTCTCGCGACGGTCCACGATGATGCAACTCCGGAATCTCAATTGTCCAAAAAAAAATCCTCGAACCCGTATTTTAATTTTTTTACTTGTAAAAAATTAAACAAAAAATTACGAAAAATTGTCCAAAAAAAAATTGTCGGAATCTCAATTGTCAAAAAAAAATCCTCGAACCCGTATTTTAATTTTTTTACTTGTAAAAAATTAAATAAAAAATTACGAAACAAAAAAATCCTCATCACAATTTTTTTTTAAATCCCGTTTTATGAAATCGTTCAAATTCGTTTTCCTCAGAACATAAAAAAAAAATTAAATTAAAAAATAAATTTATCTCCCCTTTCGCGTCTTGTTCGTTCTTTTTAGGCATTTTTGTTAAATTAACGATTTTTTAAATGTTCCCTCCGTGAATAATGAAAAAGGAGAAGTGGTATCGGAGCGTGTGTTGCGGTGAGTTTGGAATGCCGATGAAAAGAGGCGCACGAGCGTCGTCGAGGCATTCACGAGGAGGAGGGCACGGCGCGGAGAATAAGGAACGAAGAAGTTTTATCATGTCGGTCACATGCGTTCAAACGCTGCTGTACGAAACTTCGTGACTTGTTCGAACGCCATTCCGAACAAGTGACCTTAACGGGCACACAGCGAGGACGACGACGATGTCGAAGACGACGACGGCGACGAGGATGAGAGACGAGAGGATGAGAGAGACGAGCTGTGTGTACTCCTTGCCTATTATTACACGAGTTACAGCTGCATACACACGTACCGATTTATCCGATGCATTATTTCCTTCAGGCGATTTTCTCTCTCTGTCTTTCTCTTTCTCCCCGCGGTTCGATGCTCCGCGATGCTCTCCCCGGGACTTATTCCAATCGCGCGCGTGTGCAACCGGCACAAAAAGGTTACTGGGTTTCGAGTTGTGTAATTCACGCGCGGCTCCATCATCATCGCCGCCAGGATCGATGTAAGAGTGACTTTGCATCCTAGACGCAATATTTCTCTCGCGAATTTATGAGACATGACTAAATTGCTGATTTTTTGATTTTCGGTGAGGAGGATATTTTTGATGAATTAAATTTGTTTTTTGTGGATTTGGTTTAAAATGTAGTTTGGTGTTGTGTAATTTTTATGTAAGAGAATTTTTTTTTTGGAGTTTTTCAATGTGATGGAATTTTTGAGGTGTTTTTGATTTTTTGGGTCACTGAAAAATTTGAAATTATTTTTTTCTATGCATTGCAGTTGCACTTTGATGCATTTTGATTATTAATTTCCAAGAATATATGAGTAGACAATTTTAATCTGAATTTTTTTGGAATTTTTACGAATGATAAAATTTGACATTTTTTGATTTTCAGTTCACTGAAAAGTCTGAAATTATTTTTTCCCTATGCATTGCAGCTCATGCACTTTAATGCATTTTGATTATCAATCCATAAGAATGTAAGAATACACAATTTAAATCTGAATTTCTTTGGAATCTATGAATATGATTTTTAATTCCATTAAAAAATCCGTAAAATTACATATAATTCTCCTGATCTCCATTGCAAGTTATGCACTTTTATGCATTTCGATTAATAATTCGCAAAAATTTCATTTTATTTAGTTTTTGTCTTTTTTTTTCAATTTTTTATGAACATTTTTTTTTATATCGATAAAGATGCTTCATGGATCATGTTTCGCTCTTCCGAACAAGTGCAGTCAATTTTCCGTCTTGCAATCCAAGAATGCGAGGATAGAGTTGCCTCGAAAGGTCTATGAGCTCTTTTCCCCCTCCCCGTGTACGGTTCACGCCGGTTCTCGCTGAGGCAATACTTTGTACATCCTTCGCGGAGTGTTCTCCCTCATCAGACCGATCGTTTCGCTCGTTTCCCGGAATTCTCAGCACTTCCTGCTGGTAGTATAAGGTCTGAAGGTGCGCAACCAGTGCCCTGCACTTCCCTTCCTACTTTTACTCCTCCTCATCGTTACATCTCGTATTTTATCCGAGAGTTAAGATTTATCAGAGAAAACGCGATCTCGGGAAGACGTAAAATATTTTCGAAACGATTGACCAATTTTTAAAGCCAAGACTCGATTATATCACGAGAAATTTTACATAAAAAAATAAACGAAAAATTATTAATAAATTTTTTAGACAAAATAAAAATTTTAATTAATTTTATCTAAAAATAATTTAAAATATCGAAAAATATAAAATATAGAAATGATTAACAAGCTTTTAGACCACGAGGAAAATTTTCACCAGACATAAAATATATCCTGGAAACGATTAACGAATGTTCAACTCGAATTAAGACTCGATTGCATCACGAGAAAAATTGTTATCAGACATAAAATATCCTGGAAGCGATTAACGAATGTTTAAGCCGAATTATGACTAAATTACGTAACGAGAAAAATTGTTATCAGGCATTAAAATATCCTGGAAATGATTGACGAATTTTTTCACCGATTATGTCACGAGGAAAATTTTCATCAGACTCATCGCTCGAAACCATCAACTCGCTTCCTTATTAATTTCCACATTTTACACGCACGCAGAACCTGTCAACGCGTGTACTTTTCTTCTTGTTTTACCAACTCCGTTTTTTTCCACATCGATAAAAAGTTTCGTCGTCGAATTTCGCACCAGGAAATTCATCATTTCGCAAATTCGCCTCGATTTTTTTTAATAATCTCTCACGCCATTGTCCCACATCCGAAGAAAGTTTCTCCAAAATTTTTGAGAAAGATTGTATCACGGAGAGCGTGAATTCGAGGTCGAAGACCCCTAGAAGAAATTACAGAGAAAATGATTTCGAAGAATCCGGGCAGACTGCAACGAAATAAAGGAGAACAAGGGCCAGACACGTCCTAGGGCGAACCCGAGAGCGCGTGATCGGACTACGAAAAAACGAGAGATTCGTCGCACACGTACACGCACACATTATTTTCGGAATAATAGGGACGCGTACGCGGTCTCGCCCTTCCCGGTCCTCGTTCTCCTTTCTCCTTTATTTTTTCCTCATTTCTAATTTTTCATTTTTTTTTCAGAAAATCGACGAGGGCGAGACGTTTCGCGAACGGTCTCTCGCATTGGATCCTGCGTGTGTATATATTTTTGATTATACGCGACTCATCCACTCGCGTATATTCACGCGCATGGTTTTTTCCCGCAGATTTATTCACAAAGGAAGGCCTTGCGGGCCTCGCGAAACCCGTTTCGTACACCGGCACTTTGGTCCGCTTGTGACGAGGGAAAAAATAATAATTTCATCCTCGCGAGAGTACAGACGTCGAAAAATACACGCGACGATGTCTCGGCCTATTTTTTGATGAAAGGGATCCAAAAAATCGCGAATTCACGACCTTGAGGTGTATACGTATATACCACATAAAAAAATAATTAATATATCATATATATTTTATAGTATAATATATGATATGCGATATATTTTATTATATTGTATATTATACGTTATAATATAATATATGTATATAATATATTGTATATTGTATGTTATAATATAATATTGAAAAATATAATATTATAATATATAATATACGATATATTATTATATTATACATTATAATATCATATATGTATATATATTTTATATTATAATATATGATATACGATATATTTAATTATATTGCATATTATATGTTATAATATATGTATATAATATATTGTATATTATATATTATATTGTATATTATACATTATATATTGTATATTGTATATTACATGTTATAACATAATATTGAAAAATATAATATTATAATATAGTAATATATCGTATATTATATATTATAATATAATATTTTTTTCAAGACTCAATAAGGAAAAGAGAATAATTTTTTAATTTCGTGATGATAATTTCATCCTCGATTTCCATCTTGGCCTATTTTTTTGATGAAGAATCGAAGAAATCGCAAAAATTCTCGACCTTGAAATTCATATTGTGTATATTTTATATCCATTTTGTATATACGTATATTGTTCGAGATTCAAGAGGTATATAAGATTCGATCCAGAAATCAGGAGGACTCGCTTTGATTTAAATCAGATCCGTCTTTACTTTCTACGAGTCGCGAGAGACAATCGAGCGCGGGGGAGTTTTACAAAAGCGAGCGAGAGTTGCCCGCTGAATGCTCCGTTGCTTTCACGATTGTCTCGTTTCCTCCACGAAGTTCCTCGTCGTCTCGGGTTTTCGCGTACACTTGTCCTTTTTCCTTTTTCTCATGCTCCTGACTTTTCAATTCCGGTGTAAAGAGTCGAGAGAGAATTCTCTTGCCAAGGCTAATTCTCGCGGTGCATCTCACACGCCAGACTCGAGATTAATTTCTTTGTAACGGATTCCCTCGTTTCCTTTTTTTTATTCTTGCTCTCAGACCTGTGTAATGAGAGGGAAAAGGAAAGCTGATGAGAGATATTACGCTGGATTATTTTGGAATAGTTAAAGACACACACGCGAGATCGAACGATTATCCGGAAGTGACTACGCAAAACGTCACACGCAATCTCCTAAGACGAAAATTTTTAATTTACACAATTTGAGGGAGCATCGAAAAAAATTAAGAGTGGAAATTACGGAACAATTGATGCAAATGAAAGTTTTTTTGTTTTTTTCGAGTCACTTCCTGGGCTTGAAAAATTATTTTGGATCATTGTTCAAAATTTGTGTAAAATGTTTAATTTATACACTTTTGAACAATAAAAAAAAATAAAAGTAGAAATTACGGAACAATTGCAAACGAAAGTTTTTTTTTCACTTCCTGAGTCTGAAAAATCATTTTGGATCATTGTTAAAATTTTGTGTACAATTTATCATTTACACTCTTTCGAACAATCAAAAAAACATTAAAAGTAAAAATTACGGAACAATTGCGAATGAAAGTTTTTTTTTCGCGTGACTTCCTATGTTTGAAAAATTATTTTGGATTGTTGAAAAGTGTGTGCGAATATTTCTTTTTGTCTTATTTTTTATTTTTATATTTTTTTTAATGTATATTCGCGTGTTCGAAAGTTTCACGCAGGACACGCGAGAATCGAAGCGTCTCATCTTTTCGAAATTCGCTCGCTCTCGATCGAACAAAAAGGATGAACGTGGTTGATGGCTCTCGGTTTGGAGAATACGCGAACAAAAAGCAACAAAAACGGATGAGAGGATTTTCGAGGAAAGCAATTTCTTTGCGTGGACGTTTCGAGCGTCCTCATCATCATTCAATGAACGATGAGAGAGCTCTCTCGAGGGAAATTGTATAAAGACACAGGAGGAGAGAAAGAGAGAGAAACGAAAAGTGAAATGTAACAATTACGAGATGGTTGTCGCTTGGACGCACTATTATTATCTTTACTCATTTAAAATCTTCTTCTCGAAACTCTCTTTCCTTTCTCTATATTTCTCCACTCGTCTCCTCTTTCACTCTCTCTTTTCCACTCGTTGCCTCTGTCCCATAAAACGAAACAATTCCTCGTGCACGTTTTCGCGTTATTTTTATCCTCCGGGGAATTAACGTCGAAATTATATCTGCGGAAAGATTTCATTTGCGTTCGTTGATCAATTTTGTGAAAATTTGTAAAATTTAATTATTTTCATTATTTTAAATCGGAACTCTCAAAAAAATTTTTTCATAATTAAAAAATTTTTTTAATTTTTATATTTCAAAAAATGACAATCTGATAAAATTTTTTTATAAAAATATAGAGCCACGAGGAAAGACGATATCTTTGCGGACTCGAACATCTCTCGTCGAGGCTACGAATTTATTTTTCCTAATGCAGTAGGATGTAATTATATATAAAAAGGGAATAAATAAAACAAAATGGGAAGGAGAGATCCTTTTTTTTATTTTTATTATTTTTCTTCAGGGGGAGTGGCGCAGGTTAAATCCCGTCGAGGCTTTATCACGCTTAATCCTATCGGTCTCGCGGCCGCAGAATATCTTCCATTCCTAGACTCTCGCGACGTATCCTCGAGCGATACGGTCCTTTTTCCCGTTTTTTGCATCCTCTGTGGCTGTAAGACAAGCCTGCTTTTCCGAGTATCAATTATACACATCTGCGTGAGTATAGAAAATGAAAAAAAAAAAATTGAAATTAAAAAAAAAACGTGTCCCAATCACCGCATTCGGTCTTCAATCGAAGATCGAATAACCACGAACGGATTTCTTTTTCGCTCCGTTTTTTTTTTTTCGTCACAACGACAAATCCTGACGACAGATCATATTTATCGGTCCATTAAACGTCGATGATAAATTTTAGATGCTTCGAATTCTTTTTTGTTGCTTCGATATGAAAAAATTTTTTTTTCTTTCGTTTTCACTGGACGGTAATTATCGAGAATAAAAAAAGTTGTAAGAGTCGATTGATTGGCGCCAACACCGTCGAGTTCTCTCATCGGTTATATTTATTACCTCTCGATCGGAATAATATCGTCTCTTGCGTAATTCAACGCTCGTAACGACGCATTGATCGTTGACATCAGGACGTACCAGACGATCCGTCAGTTTGCTGAATATTTATATGTTAAAATTTGTTATTTTTGTTTATATTGTTATTATTACCGGTTAATTATGACCTTTTTAATATTAATATTAATCAATAATTAATGACTATTAAAAGTTGATGCATAATCGAAAATTGCTCGAACGAATCCGCGTCGAGATACGCATCGCGAGTTGCATGAAATCAGATAAGAAAAAACAAGTTGCTGGAATAATTCGACGAGTAAATAATATTGTTTTCCCATCAACTAAAAATCTTTGATAAAAAAACGTCTTTGGAATTATTCGTGCATTTGTCTCACCAGGAAATTTCTTTGATTTTACGTGATTAAATAATATTTTTCATTAAAAAAAGATCTTGAATAAAAATCCTGGATTAATTCGACGAATAAATAAAAAAAATTTCCCAACGAAAAAATACTTTTAATTTCATAACGATAAATTTGATTTTACGTGATTAATATTTTTCCTTATTACTAAAAATCTTAGATAAAAATCATTGTAGAATTCTGTTTGTTTTCCCAAACATAATTCTTTTTATTGTTTTTCCTTACTAAAAAAATCTGAGATAAAAAATCTGGAATTTTTTTGGATTTTACGTGATTGAATAATATTTTTTATTACAAAAAAAATCTTGAATAAAAGTCCTGGAATAATTCGACGAATAACATTTTTTTCCCAACTAAAAAATACTTTTAATTTCATAATGATAAATTGGATTTTACGTGATTAATATTTTTCTTCATTACTAAAAATCTTAAATAAAAATCATTGTAGAATTTTTCTGTTTGTTTTCCCAGATATAATTCGTTCATTGTTTTTCCTTACTCAAAAAACCTGAAATAAAAATCTGGAATTTTCTTCGATTTTACATGATTTAATAATATTTTTTATTAAAAAAAATTTTGAATAAAAGTCCTGGAATAATTCGGCGAATAAATAACAATTTCTTCCCAATTAGAAAATACTTTTGATTTTATAATGATAAATTTGATTTTACGTGATTAATATTTTTCTTTATTATTAAAAATAAATAAAAATCATTGTAGAATTCTTCTGTTTGTTTTCCCAGACACAATACTTTTTATCGTTTTTCCTAACTAAAAAAAATCTGCGATAAAAATCTTGAATTTTTATTTCATTTTCCCAAGGAATAAAATTTTTCGATTTCACACGATCCTCAAGATTTCGGTGACGAAATTTCACGTTGCACGTTAAAACACAAAGAGATTCGCATCGGACAGTGATCTTTCATCCTGGAGTCGCCTGGAGGCGAAGGACGTGAGACGATCGTTTTACGCCCACACCCTTCACCGATGCAGATACCGCATTTCCAGACTTCTCTCTTTATATTCCCTATCACTTTCCAGCTCGTATCTCTCGCTCCTTCTCTCTCTCCGGCGCCGGATTATTATACCCTCTCGTTTATAAAACCGATTCACATTCTAATCCCCAGGACATATTTATATCTCATACCGAACACACTCACGCCCTGAAACTAAAAGAAAAAAAAACTCGAAAATTCGCGTTAAATAATTTAATGTCCTGGAATTAGTGAGAAATTGAAGAATCGTGTATAAAATCTCGCGAGAAATTCCTGAAGGAATCCGAGTACGCAGAATTTTCCGAGATTATTTTCATGCTGGATTCTGGGAGAAGAAACACACGAGTCTCGACCCTCGAGGTGGACAATTAATTTAATTGCGTTAATTGCGAGTTTATCTGTGTAATAATCGGGATAAGAGTCGAGAGAGAGAGAGACGAGGCTCGTTTATTTCTTCCTACTTTTTATTTAACGTCATCGGAATTCGTAACTCGGAGCCGAACTCCGAGAAACTGAGATCGGTGCAGGGAAACGTTGATTTTTTTTTCTTTTTTTTTTCGAGCATATTGCCTCATTTTCGTCCGACAAGCGAAACGTTTCAGCGATTCTGTTATTTTTCGCGAAGGAAATCTCGTCTCGAATTTAGAAACCATTGACGAAATCGCGTTACGTTATTTTAGGTATCGAGCTCTGTCCATTACCAGACGCTGTAAATTATACGGATTGGCTAATAAAAGATGGAAAAAGAACGTTCATCGAATCCGAGACTGTGTGTTTCGCGAAACGAGGTCAAGGATTAATTACCATATCGGGTTAAGGTTGAGAAAACGATTTATTTTACGTTATTTTCTTTTTATATTAAAAGATTCGATGATTGATTTATTGTGGTATGAAGTTTTAGTGGGATCAATATGATGAATTTTCTTATCATGTCCTGATAAGGACACATTTTTGTCCTATTTGGAGAAAAATATTTTTATTTATTTTACTCTCCTACGATTTTTTAAAATTAAATTTAAATTGAACAATTTTACATTTTTCATAGAGTTTCTTAATAAATCCTTATCAGGACCCTATCAGGACTAGATAAAATGAACTTTTCCTATCACGACCTCATCAAATCCTCAGCAGGACCCAAGCAGGACTTCATAAAATAATTTTTCCTTATCACGACCTCATCAAATCCTCATCAGGACCCAATCAGGTCTTCATAAAATAATTTTTCCTCATCACGACCTCAATCAAATCCTTATCAGAACCCAATCAGGACTAAATAAAATAATTTTTCCTTATCACGACCTCATCCAATCCTTATCAGAACCCAATCAGGACTAAATAAAATAATTTTTCCTTATCACGACCTCATCAAATCCTTATCAGGACCCAATCAGGACATCATAAAATAATTTTTCCTTATCATGACCTCATCAAATCCTTATCCGGACTTGATACAATAAATTTTCCTCATCACGATCTTATCAAATCCTCATCAGGACCCAATCAGGACTTCATAAAATAATTTTTCCTTATCACGACCTCATCAAATCCTTATCAGAACCCAATCAGGACTAAATAAAATGATTTTTCCTTATCACGACCTCATCAAATCCTCATCAGGACCCAATCAGGACTTCATAAAATAATTTCTTCTTATCAAGACCTCATCAAATCCTTATCAGGACTTGATAATATAAATTTTCCTTATCACGACCTCATCACAGCCTGACGTAAATCTTCAATCGTCTATTTTCGAATCGATACATTTCTCACCGGGCTTTTTCGCGCTCTATCTGGTAAATCGGAAACTCCTGTTCCGTTCCAATAAGTCCATTGACCAGCAAAATCAATATAATAACGAAGAGAATCGTGTTCTCAATTCTCTATCCTGTGAATCGTTAAACCAGAAGAAAAAAAGGTCGAGGCGACCGTAACGTCCAATTTATATGCGCGCATGTATACACACAGAAGAATAAAAATCGAGAGACGATATTTACGATTTTATTCGTCGCGTGAAATCGCCCTCTGTCATTTTTTTCGATCCGCATTATCGGTAACGCTCGCGGCTCTTCGATACGCTCCGATGCATTTTATTTTTTGTTCGCGATGTGTACAATAAATTCATCGATTCTTATCGACGAGAACAGAGTCATTAACCGATTTTGCATACTTCACCTGTCAGAAGTGTGAAAAAAAATGGAAAAATTTTTTTTTATTCAAATTTAAAGCCGGGTAAAAATTGATATTTAATTTTTTTTTCGTATTCGCGTCACGAAATTTTTTTTTGTTTTCTTTTTTCTCAGGCTCATCTTCGAGCTCCTGAACGCCTTCGAAATTTATTCGTGTATTAACATTTCTTTTCAAACTCGAAATAGTGACATTGTCCTGTCCCGGAGAGAGAGACAGTTAAGTCCTCTTTTGTAAAGGTCCTCGCTCTCCTCTCCGGCGTGCTCTTACGTTAGCTGAATTTTTAAAACTTCGGTAATGGAGGAGAAAATCATCGATCCGGGTTCAAGGCCCAAATGTGACTTTTCGCTTTATAAGGAAAAATTTTTTTTTGAGGGAATAATAAATTTATGAATTTTTTAAGGAATTGTGTAATTTGACGAGCTCGTAAGATCTTTGAGAAAAGAATATTTTTTACATTGAATTCGTAAAATTTATAAATAATAAATAAATAAATAAATAATGAAAGCTGTTAGGGAGTTGCAATTTTTTGATATTTTATTAGGAATTGTATTTGATAGTCTGAATTAAGTAATTAATTCGTTAATAAAAATGAATATTATTTATTGTTTAAATAAAAAAAAAAAAAAATTCGCACGAAATTCTGAGGTGCGAATCCGGCTGAAAATTATTCAGCCAGGAAGCGAACAGGTGGCCGAGTTTCCTCGCCACGACGCACTCTCCTCGAGAGTTTCGGTTCCACATATCCAAACGTGCACGTGCACAATTTTCTGTTTAAAAAAAAAAAGGAAAAAAATTTTTAAAATATCAGCGGCGTTTATTTATTCTCTCGTGAGTATAACGGTCCGGGTAAAATCTAATTTCCGCGCATCACGATTCGAGAAACAATTACACGCCATGTGCCAGGCACAGCCAACTGTTTTCACCAGAAAAAAAATATGACGAAAGATTTGTCTCTCTCGAAAAATTATACAATTTCACAGATAAAAGTAAAAAAAGGTGAAAAAAATTTCAACTTTGTTAAGAAATTCGTGATATGACGCGTATTAATGAGACATTTAAAAAACGTAGGCGTAAACTTTTGTGAGTTCTTTTTTCGTCTTTTTTCTGATTACGAGTTGAGCAACGCCAGAATTTAGGCAAAAAAAACGTCAAATTTTCGTAACGGTAAAAAAATGTTCCTCCTACTGAAAAGATAATTTTTTTTTTGAGGATAGACGTAAATGTTTTTTTTTTGTTCGTTATTTTTAGAGACTCGCGTCGATATGGAAATAGCAAAAATCGTTTTATTAACCGGCTCGGAGGATCGGGAACGATCGGTCATTCGGTTAACTCGTGGAACGAAGACGAATCGCCGCTTCCATGGAAATCGTAAAAGGATCAAGCGCGATTCCAGGAGAAGCTCTTTTGCTCATTTCAAAATTTTTTTTCCTCTCGTGGCTGCTGATTCTCCTCCTCGTCCCTATCCTGGCAGTGCTCGCGCTCGCGAGACTCGCTCACGTTATTCGACCATCCGTGAAACAATGCCACGGTACCATTTTCTCTCCGCAGTGCAAAACACTGGAATTGAAAGTCGCTGAACCGGCCAGTAGAACGAGCGCAGATGTGCTCGCAGACAAAATCTTCGTAAAAAAAAAGAAAACGAAATCTCTACTCGCGGAGTGAAAAAAAATGAAATTTTATGGCAGCTCGTAAAAGAGCTACTTTTTTGTCATCGTTTGACGTTTGCTTGAAAAAATGGTCGGAGGTTTTTTAAATTTGGAATTTTTTTGAAAAATTTAATTTTGTTCGGGCGAAGTCGAATTTTTCATGATCTTGTGATGATTTTTAAAAAAATTGCATCAGAAACATTAAAATCTAAATTTTTCAAAAAGGAAATGAAAATTTATATAGACGAAATTGAATTTAGCAATTATTTTCATTATTTCAAAATATTTTGACATTTTCTAGAAAAAGTTTTTTCAAAAAAAACTTGAAATCAAATTTTTCAAAAAGATCAAAATTTATGCAGAGAAAATCGAATTTTGATTTATTCTCACTAAGTCAACATATTTTTTAACATTTTCTAGAAAAAATCTCATCAAAAAAACCTTGAAACCAAATTTTTCAAAAAGATCAAAATTGATGCAGACAAAATCCGATTTTGCAATTCTCATTACGTCAAAATATTTTTTGACATTTACTAGAAAAAATTTCATCAAAAAAAACTTGACATCAAATTTTTCAAAAATATCAAAATTTATGCAGACAAAATCGGGTTTTGCAATTATACTTATTACGTCACAATATTTTTTGACATTTACTAGAAAAAATTTCAAAAAAAAACTTGAAATCAAATTTTTTAAAAAGATCAAAATTTATGCAGACAAAATCGAATTTTGCAATTATTCTCATTACGTCAAAATATTTTTTGACATTTACTAGAAAAAATTTCATCAAAAAAAACTTGAAATCAAATTTTCCAAAAAGATCAAAATATTGATGCAGACAAAATCGAATTTTTCAATTATGCTCATTACGTCAAAATATTTTTTGACATTTACTAGAAAAAAAATCACCAAAAAACCCCCAAATTTTTCAAAAAATCAAAAATTCCCACAAACCAAATTTCTCAATTATCCTCATTGCGTCAAGAAATCTTTTTCCCATTTACAAAACAAAAAAGTGATCCAAGGCAAAGATTTCTCTTTGCGATCGATCGTGGGCGTGATATCCAGCGTTGTTTTTCTCGCTGAATACAAAAATCATTAACACAAAAATCGTTTATCCTCCGTGACTCGGGAAATGTCCGAAAAAGCGTTTCGTGATAAAATCCAAGCTCGCGTTTTATCGGAAAAGAGAGAGGACACGAGTGATCGACGAGCGATCCAGATCGCGTGGGTTTTCGTCGGGGAATCGAGAGAAGGCCCCGTGGAATATTGCTGGATCGGTAACGGTTTCGCTCTCTCGTGGCGCGTTCAAGCTCACAGCTCGCGAGAAAGATTTTCGCAATCGTGAGAGCGATTCTAGACCACGTCGATTCCAGTATAAAAAATGCGTGCAAATAAAATAAATAAAAAAAAAAAATCGCCTCGTCGCAACTAAGTAAATGCATCAATAATTCATATCTGGAAATGCCGGTGGCAAATTTTTTTCCACCCTTTATCGATAACGACTTCGAAATAAGTTGTAAGTCGCGCGGAATGCGATAGAGGAAAAATTCTCTCGGATTTTTATTTATTATCGATGTTGAGTCTCGATGCAGGATAAAAATAAATGTCTCGCGGTTTCCAGTAGCGATTCGTAATTTAACCAAAAATCGTGTATCGACTCCAATTAGAGCGCAGAATTATCTCACGCCGTGTACAGGAACGAAGAAAATTTATTATGACTCGAGATAAATTGAAAGTCGTGTAAAATTCAAGAGGAAAATTTTTTTCAATTATTTATATTTTTTTTATTACTCGTAAATGAAAATGTTAATTTTTATTTATTCTTGATTAATTTATTTTTTGATTTAATTTCGATAAAAATGCGAATAAAAATAAATCTAGCGCTTACCAGTAGCAAATCGCTCTCTAATCCATCCAAAAATTGTAAATCCACTCCAGTTAGAGCACAAATAAATCTCACACCGTATAAGAACGAAGAATGAAATAAAAATTATCGAAGACTCGATTTATCTCCCATCAGGAAAATAAAACGGAGTCTCAAAGAATGACGAATAAAAATCGAAAAAAATTCATGAGACACTGAATTTAGCACAGAACCGGACTTCGATCAGCGATATTTGCACTCACATTTTTTTTCGCACACGTCTGACACTTCAGTCCGCTTTGCACATTTTTGTCGAATTTTTCAAAAATTTATTTCACGTTCTAGAATTTTTTGAATTTTTTTTTCGTATAGTAAATAATGATTGTTCGTGGCTTAAAAAATTGAGATCGCGAGAGAATGCTGGCTCGGGCAATGCAGGGTCGAAGGACCCGCGAGAACCATCCGGGTCGAGCGCCAGCGACGAAGTGAGAGGCCTAGCGGCACTCACCGTGAGTGAACCAGTGACGTCACTCGCGCCGTCTTCCACAGACTTTTCTTTCCATCTGTTCGTCTCTCTCGCGCTCTTTCTCCTCATCGTTAAATTCTTCTCTCTCTTTCTCCGCCGATCTTGCTCTTTCTTTCTCCTTCACGAACCTTTCCTGCTGAGAACTCGCACGAGAAAGGTTCCCTCTTTTGACTTATGCTCCGATACTGCAGATCTTGGCCATTTCGATTCCTCGATAATTGCAAAACGTGTCGCAAATTCCAAAGTCGAATTTTTGGTTTTAAAAAAAAATTGTCAGAGTATGAATTTGGGATGTGAAATTGATATTGGCATTTTTATTTTTTGATGTATTTTAAATATTGACTTTTTTTTCAATTTTTATTTCTATTAGTGAGAATTTATTTAGAAATGTTCCTTGTATCATTTTCATTGATAATTATCAAAAGAAATAAATTAAAAATTCCTGTGAAAAAATTAATTTGTTTAATCTTTGCTGATATTAAAAAAATCAAAATGACAATTTTTACAGTTTTTTCAACTATACTAAATTTTTTGTCATTCATAATTATAATTATGAAAAATTTAGTATAGTTTACAATTATAATTGTGAGTAGTACAATTATAATTGTGAATGACAAAAAA